>PVJS01008911.1:0-51801 GCA_004027185.1 Glis glis | reverse complement strand
AGGGCCTCACTAGGTAGAGAGAGAGAGAGAGAGAGAGAGAGAGAGAGAGAGTGTGAGAGAGAGAGAGAGTGAGAGAGAGAGAGAGAGAGATCTATCGATTGCTCGATTGAGTGCGCGCGCATGCGCGCTGAGGTTGCCCACAAACCAGGATCCTCCGGTTTCTGCCTCCCAAAGTACTGGGATTACAAGCGTGCGCCACCACGCCCGGCTTTATCTACCTTTTTTAATCCCACACCAATCACAGTGCTTTAGCATCGCTGCTCAATATTTACTTGAAAAAAATGACATTTAAGTATTTGTATGTAATTTCTTTATGCCATTTGAATGGTTTGCTTGGTGCTTCTAAAAAAACAAACTGAAAATGAAAGATTGGGCTAAATCAATATTTCTGAGTGAGAAGACAAAATGCATATTTGAATGCTTAATAAATATTTTAAAAATAAAAAAGAGCTGGCATGGTGGCTCGCACTTGTAATCACAGTGCCTGGGAGGCTAAGACAGGAGGATCAAGGTTCGAGGACAGCCTCAGCAACTTAGTGAGGCTGCCGGAGGGGAGTTTGAATTCTTCAGCCTTGTGCCTTGCTGTCCTTGGTTATCTTCAGAAGAGGATGCCACGATCTTCTTGCCTATTGCTTTTTAGGGCATGGAGGGATTATAAAGTAACTGGAGAATCCAGACGTGGTGGCGCACACCTGTAATCCCAGTACTTGGGAGGCTGAGACAGGAGGATCACAGGTTCGAGGACAGCCTCAGCAAGTAGTGAGATTCTCATCAATCTAGTGAGACCCTGTTTCAAAATAAAAATAAAATAGGGCTGGGGATGTAGCTCAGAGGTAGAATGCCCCTGGGTTCAATCCCCAGTACCACAAAATGAATGAATGAATGAATGAATAAATAAATAAATACACACATATATAAATGTAAAAAGAAAGAAGAACATGTGTTCATTTCACTACAGACTATGAATTGCTACATAGAGGAAGATAAGTCAAGAATCGATATGGGCTGGGATGTACCTCAGTGATGGAGCACTGGCCTTGCGTATGAGAGGCCCTGGGTTCCATAACTAGCATGGCAAAAGAAAAAGAAGGAGGAGGGGGAAGAGGAACCAATATGCATTTTTATAGACATTAAGTCTCTGTCAACATTTAATGGAGGGCTGGGAATATAGCTCACACATGCCTAGCATGCATGAAGTCCTGGATTCAATTCCCAGTATCACACACACACACACACACACACACGCTCATAACAAAAACATTAAATGTGTGATGCTCATTCTGACAATATAAAACCATTGGTACTGATGCTCATAACTCTTAGATGGCCTCCTTCCTCCAGGATATCTGCTGCTTTACAGATGTCTCATTTGCTACTTTCTCATTAGAAAGCATTGTACTAGGTAAAACTTCTTGTAGAGTGTGTATATAATGTGGAGATTGGTATGCTATCCGATCGTCTTACTTTCTTATTTTCATCTTTTGTCTACTTTGATGATTACTGAGGGAAAAAAGTTTAAGAACATAGGTATTCAAAATGACGGGCAGGATTGCATAATTCTTCACCAAAAACTTTTCTTTCTTCTTAATGGAATGAGTCAATTTGAAAACTATTGGGATAAAAATATTTAAAGAGAGGATTATCTAGAACCTAGTGTTTATTCATGTTTCTGTAACATTTCTGTTTGGAAGTCAACAGTAAATTTATATTTATCTTGAGTTAAAGTTTAATTTGGCTTAAATCAGCATGTAGTTCCTGGAAGATAATAGGTGCTCAATAAATATATATATTGGATGAAAGACTGATGAATTGTGGTAGCTGACAACCTCATTTATAACTTTGTTAACTCATGGATTTACAGTTGTTTTAAAATACTCACACCCAACATTTTTTAGCTGGTGGCTTAAAAAAATGTTGATCCCTAAAAAAGGGCAGTTGGCAGAAACTAATATTGTTTGAGGGCCCTAACAGGAAATCTGTATTTTGATTATTTTCTCTCTTGGCAATTTAGAGCCAAAAGCAGGTTCTAGTGACAAACTATGGCAATATTTTTTTGGAATGCTGGCTCATGTAAACTTCTCATGGTTTTCATGCCCACTATAAGCAACCTAAAAAATGAAAAATAAATCTATAAGTAGACTTTTTTCCCAAAATTTGATTTCAGATTAAGGGTCTTGCTCTGTATGTTACTGGGCAAATGCTGAGCATACTAACTACAGAAGGTGTGAAGTTTGATGTGGGTAGCAATTCTAAAGAAATACAAAATGATTTAAATCATGTGGCATCATTCAAAGCACTTCAAGGTGAACCAGAGAATGAAGTTCACTTATAGAACCTGTTAAACAGAGTATCAATTCTTTAGCAATAAATTAAAACATAAGTATTGAGTAATAATTCCCTTCGGCCAACATTCCACTCTCCCAACAACTGGGGAACCGGGCAGGGGAGAAATCAGGCTGCTTCTAATTACCCCGTGGCAACCAAAGATTGTTTAAACTTTTAAGGTATGAGATAGAGCAAGGGAGAATAATAAAAATAGTAGTTTTCACAAACCTCTCGCAGATCTGTAGCATGAAAAATAAATGAAAACAGACAGCTCTAGTTTTCTTTTTTTGCCTTTGGCATCATTTTCTAAATACTTGGTCCTAGTGGAAAATTGTTATTGTGTTGACAGCTTCCATCAGGATTCTGTGATTTCCCCCATGGGTACTACAGAAAGCAGTCTACTGGTCTACCCCACAGCTAGATGGCTTGATCACAGACCTGGGCATGGCGGTGGACAGGAGACAATTTGGCTCTGGGAGACACCTAACTCAAGTGACATTTGACACAATTAATTTACACGTAGTTGAAGTACGAAGATGAGTCAAAGGCAGAGACAACCTTCCGGAACTCTCTTTTCCTCCCAGAATCTGATCTCCATTCTCCCAAGTCAAGGGTTTTTTCAAAATATCGTAGTTTTTCAGAAATAAGTTCAGACCCTGCCCGATTTGTTTCTTTTTTAAGCCAGGAAGCTCTAAGACTGAGTCCTGCGCCTTCTCCAGGATTTCCTAGATTTGAGGAAATTGTGTCTCCCATGAGTTCTTCATGAGGCTTCTTGCTGAAACTTAGCTGGTAGAACTGGAGGAAACAGCTCAGGTGAACTAGAGCAGCCAGTTTCTCTGGTTTGCAACCATCGTGTCCTGTAGAAGGACAGCCTGAACTCCAGAATCCTCGGTCCTGGGAAAGTTAAAGTGAGCAGATGCTAGGGCCCTAGCCTCGTATTCACAGGGCTTCGGCGCTCGTGTATGGTCAGGACATACTTGTCCAGTTAGTGCCAGGCATGTGTCAGGCGCTGGGAAAACAACACGCGCACCCTGTGCCCTCAGAGTCCTTGTGTTCCAAGAAAGGGAAGCAGGTCCTTACAATAGCAGTTGCATAAGTGCTATTGTAAGTGCCACGGAATCACACAAGAGGGAACAGCCAGGAAGAGAGCTGCGCCTTTGCCTGTGGCCCACCCCACCCCTTCCCTGTTTCTTAGGTAAAAATACAAACATCAGTCTCTCCTTGGAGCCCCTCTTTCTGGCTTTCTGGTAACAAAAAAGAAAAAATAGCATTCTGACCTCCTCTAACAGGGCAGGGAAGAGCCGGGAGACTCAGACCTCTCTGAAAAAATCCTCTTGAGTCAGGTGTGGTGGCACATGCCTATAATCCCAGTACTTGGGAGGCTAAAACAGGAGGATCACAGGCTCGAGGCCAGCCTCAGCAACTTAGTAAGGCCCTCAGTAACTTACTGAGACCCTGTTTTAAAATAATAAATGAAATAGGGCTGAGGGTGTAGCTCAGAGGTAGAATGCCCCTGGGTTCAATCCCCAATACACAAAAAAAAGAAGAAGAAAAAGAATCCTCCTTGTCACGAACAGGTTTATGTTTGTATCAACATTTTTCATTGCTGGTAACACTTTTATTACCAGTTGTACAGCACATCTTTTGCAAGTGCTGCACCATTAGCATGAGTCTCACACTGCAATGGAGGAGTACTTGGTCTCTATTATCTTGAGGCCCCATTCAAAAATAAGTCTGAAATAGTTCTACTTTAACATCCTGTTGTGGATGTAAAGACCTTTCTATAATTCTAGAAACTCGTAGATCACTATTATTGCTTAACTTTAAGAAGCTGACAACTGTCTATCCAATAGAGACCTCACTTTGAAAATCGGCAAATCACACAAAAATAATAGTCTAACACAGAACAATGAGAACTAAATGAGATAGCCAAAGAAAAGTCCTTAGTTTAGTGCTGGGTACATAGTAAATACTAAATTAATGTTAGTATTTACTGCTACTATTATTTACTATATATTCTTTCATCTACATGGAGAAAAAGGAGCAGATTTGAGCATCTCAGTTGGGTAAAGTATTTCAATAAATGTTTGAGATCCTCTCAACACCATTGAACTTCATAATGTTGATGACTGTGTGTGAAGTAATCTCTTAGGACTCTTCCTTTACAACTCAGCCATTGAAGGCTGCCTCACTCCTCTTGGCCTGCCATTGGTGAAAATCTACTGATTAGGCCAAGAGGTGAAGGATGATAGAGTAAAAAATAAAAACACACCCTTGGAGAACAGAACCATCAGTACAATTGCCTGAATTTCAACTGTTCAACATCTTAGAAGGGATCTATTTACCTCCCATTCAAGTCCCTCCCTCAAGAACATGGGGTTTCATCATTTTTGTGCCAATAATGTCATGTTCTTTCATTTGACTCCTACAGTGTTTCTCATGGGGTTTTTTTTTTTTTTTGTACTGGGGATTGAACTCAGGGGCATTCTACCTCTGAGCTACACTCCCAACCCTATTTTTAATTTTTTAAATTTTTGAAACAGGGTCTCACTAAGTTGTAGAGGGCCTCATTAAGTTGCTAAGGCTGGCTGCGAACCTGTGATCCTCCTGTCTCAGCCTCTCAAGTACTGGGATTACAAGCGTGCGCCACCATGCCCGACCTCTCATGGTTTGTTTTCAAGTTCATTAATTTTGTATTATGACCAATGCGTCTTACTGTCACTACCTTGCTGCATATGGCATGCTCCGTATGAAGCAATTCCAGCCTGTTTTGAGGCTGGACGGCTCTTACGTTTAGATCTTTCCAATATTGACATAAATCACTGAACCTTTTGAGTGGAAGAGCATAAATTCCATGCCACAACCAGGAAGATCTAAACTCCAAGATAGACTTGCCACAACTAACTAGGAGTTCAACACCTAGGAAGCTAGCAGGAGAACACATCCTGGAGGCCATCCATGCGGAATGAACTGGAAAAAAATGAAGGAAGCTGCATCTTACGGGTCATCCAGCCTCAAAACAGGCTGGAATTGTCTCATGCGGCGCACGCCATATGCAATGATAGAAAGGCAGTTTAGCACCCAGAACAGTGACAACACCTCTGCCATGGGTTCAGAGAAATTCCTGACCCAGATGCCAGACATCCTGAGTCACCTGGAATCTCCTGCCACCCACACCTCCCACTGCTCCTGCATAAATATGAGCATGTGTTTCAAAAGGTGACTTGAATAATTTGCCTCTGGGGGACGGTTTGTACCACACATAACCAAAAAAAAAAAAAAAATCCATCAGTACTATAAAGCTAACCATTTAATTCTCCTGTCAGGGAACAAAGAGGATTCTGTCGCTTGTTGATCTATTCTTTACTTGGTAGTGAAGGACATGACAGAAAAACTGGCTAGCCTACACTATTTGCCTTTCGGATTGTTTTTGGCAGGTGATCTTGTCTCCACTGGAGGGAACGTGGCAGCGATGTGAAATTTTAAACTTTTTGAAAAACACAAGGTCAGAAACATAGGAAAAAGTCTGAGATTTCCAGCTGGAGTCTGGCCCCAATAAGGTTTGCAAAATATCAGAGATGACAACATTTAAGTCGCAGGGCACTCTTGGCTTCCCTTATTAAAAACAGCGATTGTGGCTGTTGGGCCTTGCCACATTTTCTACCCTTTCGCATCCTTCAATATTGTCTATGGATAAAACTCCAAACTCTGTAGCCTAAAAAATGAAGACCTTGAAAATTCAGCCTAAATCCACTTTCTGGCTTTATTTCTCACCCCAACCCTCGCTAAGACCCACACTCCAATTTCACAGGACTACTCACTGCGCCCTGAATATAACAGTCTATCATACCCAGTACTGCCCATGGAATGTTTCCTCCACCCAAGAGGCTCTTGATGCCTTCTCGACCTGACAAACAAAACCCAGCTCATCTTGTAAGGAGTGTTTTAAAGCTGGTTACTCCCTCTGCTGAGCTCCTATAACATTTAGCACCTAATTAAATTATTCTATTTTGTCACATGGTATTGGGACACTCTCTGTCTCCTCTATTAGACTGAGGTCTTCAGGACAAAGACAATATTTCATTCTCTACAGATGCCTTGGGTCTAACAAGCTCTGGCACACAGAATCTATTAGACAACTGTGTGCTCCTGGGTGTTGGTTGTTGAGAATCAACAACTTGCTGAACAACCCTTTCTTTTCTGACCCAGAAGCAAAAGGAGCCAACTTTGCTTGGGTGGCTTCTGTGATGAAACAGGTCACTGTCTCGGAGGCTGTGAAGATACTCCCACTCAGGTGACACAGAACCAAAGGAATTAGATGCTCAATCTGCCCTGAACTTAGGCCTTAGTTGTAGGGCTTTGGTCTTGATCCTGGAACCGTACTCTTAATTCATCATTAGATCCACTTGTGTTAGATGCAAACTGTGTTCAAGTTTGCATTTTGATAACATGGTCTCCCAAGGACTACTAAAGTGAGGTCCCTCCCTCTAGCCAGGAAAGACTATACCTTGATTCTTTTTTCTTGCAATACAATGGAAATTTCAAGACACAAGGAAGCCAGTCAAAAGATTAACTCTCAATTCCCTTTTAAGCCCAATGCTAGGAGCACCCACACCCCTATTGCTTCTAGCCTTGGACTGAAGGTGAGATTCTTCAAGTGTCTAAATCATCCTGGGCATGGCTCACTTAGCAGTGGAAGAGAAAGGACAATGATGTCCATGTATTGGGGGGGGGCTGTGATGGTTTTTAAGCATTACTGCACATTTTTTGACTCCTTTCCTACCTAGAAGTGCCATCTAATTCCCCATTTCTTGAATTTGAGTGGGCATGTGACTACTTTGACCAACAGAATATGGCAGAAATGATGCCAGATGACTTCTGGGGCTAGATCATAAAAGGACACACAGTTCCTACTTTGACCACTGGAAGACAGTTCTTGAAGCCCCAGGGTTCCGTGTGAGAATCTAGGTTGGACCGTGCTATGGACCGAAGGTGTCTTCACCAGAATTCATATGCTGAAACCTAGTCCCTACTGTGAAGGTATGTGGAGGGGGCCTTTGGGAAGTGGAGGCTCCATGAATGGCTCCATATAAAAGAGACCTCGGACAGATCCCTTGCCCCCTTCTACCATCTAGGAACCAGGATGCAGACCCTTACCCAACACTGAATCTGCTGTGCCTTGCTCTTGGACTTCCCAGCCTGCAGAGCTGCAGGAAATGAGTTTCTCTTGTTTGTAAGCTACCCAAACCTATGGCATTTTGTTATAGCATCCCATACACACTAAGATGAGCCATAGCAGAACCAAGCCACCTGGTTTTGGGGTTGTTTGTTTTGGTACTGGGGATTGAACCCAGAGACATTCTACCTCTGAGCTATGCACACACACACCCCTTTTAAAAATTATTTTATTTTGAAATAGGGTCTTGCTAAGTTGCTGAGGGTCTAAGTTGCTAAAGCTGACCTCGAACCTGCTATCCTCCTGTCTCAGCCTCCCAACTACTGGGATTATAGGCATACACCACCATGCCCAGCTAAGCCACCTGGTTTTGAGAAGCTAATGATTATCCTTGGCTGGATGTGTGGTTTCAGGCATTTAACTGCTCAGTTTCCATTCCTCACCTGTAAGTGTGAGAATAGCAACAACCTGTCAGGATTAAATGAGGTTATCTATGTAGAGCAGCTGAGTAAGCTGCAGACAGCTTTACAAATATTAGCTGCCACATTTCCGAATCTTTGCTCTCTTTTCGTTTATCTCTACTGTCACATTTTTCTTCTGCTAATTAAGTTCCTTATCAGACACGAGTTGATATCTAATTAGTACTGCAATCCTGGTGGTCTGAATCTTTGTTCCAGCAAGAGTGGAACGAGGAAAGGAAAAAAGACAAGACAGAGGTGGCACATAAAAAGCCATTTTCACTCCCAGAGAGCACTACCCGTGGGGCCCCAAACCTTCTCACTTATTAACGTGGGATGGAGAATTGGCAGAAAATTTCATTACTGTGGTTTGTGTTTGTGGATGGTCAAGAGAGACTTCAGCCTGGGGTTAAAATAGATGGTTTAGAGTAATCATGACAGAATGAAACCAGAGTAAAGTGTAGCCAATCTGCTGATTTCCACGGCATGCTGGGCCCCAGTTGCTCCTGATCTCCTCCAGACAGCTTTTAGGATTTCAGCTGAGAGAGTGGCCAGGACAGCTGGACAGCCTAGCAGAGTTTTAATAGGTTCTGAATCCTGACTTTCCATTTTACCAGACAAAGAAGCTTTAAAAATATTTAGGGGGCTCTAATTACAAGAAATAATGAAAGGCCTTTTAAAGAGGCAAGCTTCATATAATTATAGAAGACTAAGGTTTTTAAAGAATTCACAGGTCTAGAGAGAGTGATTTAATTGTATTGGAAAGGTGAAGGTTTGGTTATAAGATCTGGTGACATTTACCAAAATTCTCCAGGTGACTATTTGAAAAAAGGTCTAGGTAACGAATTTTTAAAAATTTATTCTGAGACTAGGGATTGAACCCAGGGGTGCTCTATCCTCAGGCTCCGCCTCCAGCCTTTTTTTTTTTTGTTTTGTTTTGAAACCGGGTCTTGCTAAGTTGCTGAGGGTCTTGCTAAGTTGCCAAGGCTGGCCTCGAACCTGTGATCCTCCTGTTTCAGCTTCCCAAATACTGGGATTACAGGAGCACACCACCATGCCAGGCTATGAATTATTATAATATAGTCCAATATCTAAAATCTAAACTGAGTCACATTTAAGCTCCAGAGTGAGGCATCCTTGAACTAGAAACTATGGTAGTAACTTCCATTATAAGATATGTTTAAACAACGAGAGTCTTAAGAGAGCACTGAAAAACATACCTATCCCTTGACACAGCTCTTCAGGACACACATTCATCTTCCCTGTGGGGAAGATGGTCAAAGTGTTTAATAACCTGTTATAGTTTGGATTCAGAATGTCCCCCTAGACCTCACATCGATAAGGCAGACATGTTGGAGGCAGGGGCCTGGTTGCTAAGGTGGGTTCATGGAGGTGTGGCCTTCCGGAAAGTACATATGTCCATGAACTCCCTTCATGAGCTCTATTTTGCTTCTGGCCTCCGTGAAGTGAGAGCAGGGCCCTTGTGCTCTCTCTGCTCCCATGCCATGCTTTGAGCTCCACAGACTTCACCTGGCCTAACATGGACTGAGCCCCTGAAATCTCCAGAACTGTGAGCAAATAAACCTCCTTCCTCTAACTTGTGGTGGTCAGGTGTTCTGGATTACAGCAGTGAGAATGCTGACTGAAACCTAACCAGTACATCACAAGCACCAACCACGTAGAGCCCCCTGATCTGGAAACAGAGCCTCCCACTTGAACACCAGCTCTACCCACATCCCACACAACAGCTCTGTGTACTTTACCTGATGTCTCCTTGGCCTATAGCAAAACAGTTCACCATTCAGAGCCTCCCTCATTTCCCAAAAGTGACACTCGAATTCTTCAGGATTGCTTTACTCTTCATTGTCTATCTTCTCCACCCCACTACCAAAAACAACTTTGCGACTTTTAGGTAACTTGCAAGAAGGTCTTCCTGCTATACAAGCAGAGCATGTTGTCTTGAATTAAGAGATGCTGGCCGGGCGTGATGGCACATGCTTGTAATCCTAGTACTTGGGAGGCTGAGACTGGAGGATCCGGGTTTGCGGCCAGCCTCAGCTACTTAGTGAGGCCCTCCACAACTTCATGAGACCCGGTTTCAAAATAAATAAAATAAAGTATAAAAAATAGGGCCAGGTGTGTAGCTCGGAGGTAAAATGCCCCTGGGTTCAATCCCTGGTACCGCAAAAAAAAAAAAAAAAAAAAAAAAAGATGCTGTCTTGAAGGATGTGGCTGTCCCACCTTTGAGATGGTCATGCTGTGAGGGCGAGGGTCGCTGAGCAAGATGAGGCCTGTCCAGATGCCTCACCACCCAAGCCTGGTGGCCATCTTGGCCAGTCCAATACAAATTCAAAAACAAAGAGCACGCTCAGAGGCAAGTAGGTTTGGTGGGTGTTTTGTTTTGTTTTTAACTTAATGGCTCTTCTTTTCAGTCTTTTGTCTGGGCATTCATAGCCCCTGCAATCAGCTTTATTTGCAGCTAACTTACTGGATGGAAATCATTTCCGTATACACTGGTCTCAGCTGCTGTGTCTCCTTAAGGGCAGGAAGTCTGTCTCATTTTTCCCTGTATCTCCAATGCCTAATCTAGTGCCAAGCACACCTGCCATGTACCAAAAAAAAAAAAAAAACAGCATTGTATTGAAAGAGCAATCTCTTCGGGTCTACTTTGTGGTTAATCTGACATAGGAAAATGATTAATAATTAGATTACAGTTCATGTTTTACAATTATATAATTCTAGTCTAACAGTTTTAGCAGCTCATGAGAATGAATTTGACATCAAAGAACTGAAGCTCTCAAAGCATGCTTTTAGTATTATACATTTCTGCGTGAATCAAAATTAAACCAGTATTAAGGAAAAAAATAGTCTTTGAATTCCTTAGTAGCCTCTCTTTAGAAGTTATTCATAAAATTATTTGTTTAAAACAACAAAATAATCAATTTAGTGAGTCTTTTTTTGTATTTAGTGATCCTGGAATAAAGATGTCTATAATATTGCCAGATACAGTTGGCCCTCTGTATCCATAAGTTCCACAAACCACAGATCAAAACTATTCCCAAAATAAATTGCATCTTCACTGAACACATACAGACTTTTTTCATGTGATCATTCCCTAAACAATACAGTATAACAACCATTTACATAACATTTACATTGTATTAGATATTACAAAATAATTAGAGATGATTTAAAGTATACAGGAGGGTGTAGCTCAGTAATAGAAAGCTTGCTTAGCATGCATGAAGCCCTGGGTTCAATACCCAGCACTGAACAACAGCAAAAAAAAGTTAAACATGAAAGGATGTGCATAGGTTTTATGTAAATACTATACTATTTCATATAAGCAACTTGAGCATCCACAGACTTTGTTATCTGAGGCAGATCCTGGAATCAATTGCTTGTTGATACTAAGGAACAAGACCAACTGTAGTTCCCTTCCTGTCTCTCTCTCTCTCTCCTGTCTCTCTCTCTCTCTCTCTCTCTCTCCCTTTCTCTCTCTCTCCATATATGTATATATTGTGTGTGGTACCAGATTTTGAACCCAGAGCCTCATGCATGCTGGCAAGCACACTACCACTGAACTAGATCCTTAGGTCTTTTAAAAACTTTATTTTGAGAACTGGGCGTGGTGGTACATGCCTGTATTCCCAGTACTTGGGAGGTAGAGACAGGAAGATTGCAGGTTTGAGGCCAATCTCAGCAACTTAGTGAGACCTTCAGGAATTTAGTAAGACCCTGTTTAAAAAAAAAAAAAAATCAAATAGGGCTGGGGGTCTAGCTCAGAGGTAGAATGACCCTTAGTTCAATCCCTAGTATCTCCCTCCAAAAATTTTTTAAAAATTTTATTTTGAGATAGCATCTCACTAAATTGCCCAGGCTGGCCTTGAATTTGCAGAGCTCCTGCCTCACCCTCCTGAGTAGCTGGAATTACATGCATGTGCCACCGTACCTGGCTGTAGTTTTAAACAGAGATATGAAGTATAGAAAACAAGTAATGTTCCCTTTATCGTAAAAACAAAACAAAACAAACTTTATTGATTTCTTTTTTACTTTAAAAGAAATATCTCTTTATAGCTGGGTGTGGCGACACACAACTATAATCCCAGTACTTGGGAGGCTGAGACAAGAGGATTGCAGGTTCAGGGCCAACCTCAGCAACTTAGTAAGGCCCTGTTTCAAAATAAAAAATAAAATAGAAAAGAAAGAAAGAGCCGGGCGTGGTGGCGCACGCTTGTAATCCTAGTACTTTGGGAGGCGGAGACCGGAGGATCCGGGTTCGCGGCCAGCCTCAGCTCTCTCTCTCTCTCTCTCCCCCTCTCTCTCTCCTTAATGAGGCCCTCCGCAACTTCGTGAGACCCGGTTTCAAAATAAAGTATAAAAAATAGGGCCGGGGGTGTAGCGCGGAGGTAGAACGCCCCCTGGAACCGCAAAAAAAAAAAAAAAAAAAAGAAAAAAAAAAGAAAAGAAAGAAAGATATCTTCATTGATAAAACTTGGAAAAATAGGGGCAATGGATTAAGAAAAATATCATCCTAATATGTAATTTATAAATAATTAATGTGAATATTTTAGTTATTTCTTTTTAGTTTTATTTCCATGCATGTACATGTGTTTTCATGGTTTATATTGAATTGTTTACATGTTTTCCTAGCTGGCTCTTTTTTTGTTGTTTTTTTTTTTTTTGCGGTACTGGGGATTTAACCCAGGGGCATTCTACTTCCGAGCTATACCCCCAGCCCTATTTTTTTATTCTTTATTTTGAAACAGGGTCTCACTAAGTTGCGGAGAGCCTCACTAAGTAGCTGAGGCTGGCCACAAACCCCGATCCTCCGGTCTCAGCCTCCCAAGTACTGGGATTAGAAGCGTGCGCCACCATGCCCGGCTCTAACTGGCTCTTTTTTGCTTAATTCACACCCTGAACCTCACATAAATAAAATAAAAATAAATAAATAAATAAAATGCTGACACAGAAGTGCTCTTTTGGTTGGACCACCACTGGCCTTGCCCTGTTCGTGTTGCTGAGTGACAGAGTGTCTCGTCACTGTCACCAGTACCATATCCTGGGCAGAGATCCACTGGGGTCAACAGTACAGTCTCTAGATCTTTGCGCCGTGGGACTTGGTTTTTTGTTTTTGTTTTCTTTTAATCTGGTTATCTCTGAAAACACCTAACCAAATCTTGAACTTTACAAGAGGCAAGAAGAAGAGGAAGACCCAGAGTGTCTGGCTTTTGGGAAGCACACCCTCCCCTCGCCCCTTCACACCTGGCAGGGTGGTAGCAGTGTCCCATTGTTACCAATTCTGGGTCCCCATATCACCCCTCACAGTCTCCCCACACTCTGCCCACCTTTTAAGTAGCCCTTGTATTAAACTCTGCTCAAATTATCTAATTCGAGGGGACTGTTCCCTGCCAAAATTCTGATTGATAGAAATATTGGAACCAGGCATCCCTCTTCCAGGGCTAGCACACTCCCTTCCATGCATGTCCTCAACAGGGTCATCTGGGGATAATAGATAACCCATCTCTAGTTCCAGCAAGTGCTTATTTATAATGGCGCTGCTGGTGGGGATGATGAATAGAATAGTAATAGCTGTTGTCCTGTTCCTGTTCAATGCCTGGGCCAGATACTCTTCATGATCGGGCTTGATTCTTAGACTGAATCAATGAGGTGGCTCACATTCCCATTTTAGCATTGAGTACGTCATGTATGGAGAAATTTGGGCAACTTTCGCCCAACATCACATGGTAAAAGCAGGCATACGTGTCGCTCGCCTCTGTCAAGTCTTCACCTAGGTCACACGTAATCCGTATGGCCACTCCCGGCCGCCCCAACCTTAACATTCCCTATCCCACTTCCCTGCTGGACGTGTCTTCTTAGCATTTGTCACCATCTAACATAATATATATGATTTTTTTTTTACCATTTATCTTGCTTAATGTCTGGCTCAACCACTTGAAGATGAGTTCCATGAGGAAGGGATCTTGGTTTTTGTTTTTTTCATTTGTTTTTGTGGTGCTGGGCATGGAACCCAGGGACATTCTATCTCCAAGCTACACCCCCAGCCCTATTTTATTTTTTATTTTGAAACAGGGTCTTACTAAATTGCTGAGAGCCTCACTAACTTGCTGAGGCTGGTCTCAAACCTGTGATCTTCCTGTCTCAGCCTCCCAAGTACTGGCAGTATAGGCATGCATCACCACGCCCAGATGGGATCTTTGCTTTATCCCAGCACTTAAAAAGATTCCTGGCACATAGTAGGACCTCAATACTTTTTTTAATTAATGAAGGAAAAATCTGGAATTCAGATGCAGAGATGTCTTACTTGAAGGTCTTTGTTTTTCTACAACATCCTCCTTAGTTGCATTCCAGGTAAATAGAGAATGGCCTCGAAGAGAAAGGACAGTGGTGTTATTTTTGTGCTAGACACAACCTCTGTGCAACCTGCCGTGACTACAAGGTGAGGCAGCTCGTGAAAGAGAACAAAGCGAGACTCATGTTTTTGTTTTCAAAAATATGTTTACTATCAAGACAACCAAACATATGGTAAGACCGCGTGGGCTTTGGCAGAAGCGAGGAGCCATTTGGAATGCCAAGGAGAAGAATATGGAGCAATAAATTGTGGTGCGGGTGACAGCCACCCACTGTTGCCTCAGCACAGGTGCTCATCAGGTGACAGGAAGCTTTCTTTAGGAGCAGGGACGGCAGATGACATAGTCGCATAGTCGTGCAAGCAGAGCATGACCGGGAGAAGCCCGGGTCTGGAAGGGGCAGGCGTTTCGGAATCCCATTCCGGGGGTCACCTTGCCTCACTTTTCAGATACTTGAAGCTCTGTTCCCATGGCACTTACTTAAGAAAGGGGGAGGAAAGTAGTAGTGATAGAACAGATTGGTGTAAGAAATAGGTGCATCAGTAAGTTAAAAAGTGTAGGCTTGCCGGGCATGGTGGTGCATGCTTGTAATCCCAGTACTTGGGAGGCTGAGACAGGAGGACCCGGGTTCGTGGCCAGCCTCAGCTACTTAGTGAGTTCCTCCGCAACTTAGCGAGACCCTGTTTCAAAATAAAGAATAAAAAATAGGGCTAGAGGTGTAGCTCGGAGGTAGAATTCTCCTGGGTTCAATCCCCAGTACAGAAAAAAAAAAAAAAAGCATAGCTTTCCAACTACAGATCCTCCAGGGAGATCAATTATTACCAAGTGACTAGGACATGGGCTGGCCTCAGACATGCATGGTATCTTAGTCCATTTTGTGCTGCTATAGCAGCATACCACAGGCTGGGTAATTTATAATAAGAATAAGTTTATTTCTTACACTTCTAGAAGCTGGGAAATCCAATTTCAACATGTCAGCATTTGGGGCAGGCCTTCTTGCTACATCATCCCATGGTAGAAGGTGGGAGGGCAACAGAGTATGAGAGAGTGCTTGTGCTTTTTTTTTTTTTTTTTGCAGTACTGGGGATTGAACCCAGGGGCATTCTACCTCTGAGCTACACCCCCAGCCCTATTTTTTTATTCTTTATTTTGAAACGGCCTCACTAAGTTGCAGAGGGCCTCACTAAGTAGCTAAGGCTGGCCGTGAACCTGAATGCTCTGGTCTCAGCCTCCCAAGTACTGGGATTATAAGCGTGCGCCATCACACCCGGCTAAAAGCTTGCTTTTATAGCCAATTCACTGCAGAAATAACAACAGAAATCCGTTCATGAGAGCTCTAATCACCCCTTAATCATCTCCTCCTCGTTTCTCCTTCTTCTTCTTCTTCTTGTACTAGAGATTGAACCCAGAGGCATTCTACCTCCTACATCCCTCGCCCTTTTTATTTTTTATTTTGAAACAGGATATCACTAAGTTGCTGAAGGTCTTGCTAAGTTGCTGAGGCTGGCCTTGAACCTGTGAGCCTCCTGTCTCAGCCTCCCAAATACTGGGATTACTGGCATGCGCCACCATGACTGGTTCAACAGGTCTGACTTCTTAACACTTGCATTGTGGATTAAGCTTCCATCATAGTTTAACTGCCTGCTCCACCACTCACTTGACCTTGGGCAGGTTACTTAACTTTTCTAAGCCTTGGCTTATTAGATAGTAATAATAATTGTTTCATTGTTGTATAGATTACAGGGGAAATCCTTGACCTGGCATATAAGAGGTGCCAAATTAATAAGCGCTCAAAATCACAGTTATACGGTGCCAATAACTGGATTTGAATAGAGTGCTCTGCTGGCCAGACGGAGTTATTTCCTCCAGCATCACGTCCCTTCCATTACAGGGAGGGGAGGTTGGACAGAGAACCTCAGGAATGTCCCCTGCACTGGCTCTGGGACCTCTGACCTCACCATGTGAGTTTTTTTTGTTTTCAGAGAAAGAGGTAGAATGAAAAGGCTGGACTATTGGTTCAGGTTCATAAACAAAGCGCTAAGGTATCTGGGTGCCACTTCCAGAGAAAGGCTCTATATTGTCCAAAATCTTCTTGGAGAATATGCTTGCTTGCTGTTTTACATTTCTATTAGAAATATGTTGAAACTTGCCCTTCAGTGTCCCAAATGAGATATGGAAATTATAAGTGACTGTCACCAAGGACCTACAATTTATTCCCTGAAAGAAAATCATAAAATGAGTCTGAAAATCTTCCTCTGAGAAATGTAGCCCACCAGGCCCTCTGGGCTCATGTGTAATGCACGAACATTCCGTTTTCTACCCCTAATAATCTAGACATTAGCTGCTACCCACACAAGGCTATTTAAATTTAAATTGATTAAACAAAAATTAAAAAGTCAGTTCCTTAGTTGCATTCACCTCATTTCTAGAACCCAAGAGCCACACAGGTTAGTGGATTCCAAATTAGAACATTTCTGTCACCACAGAACTATGCTGTCCAAAGGGTCGTGCCAGCTCGAGGCCCAGCCCCATTTAGACGAGTGAAAAGTCCCATTTTTCAGGCCATGGATGCAAGTGGTGGAGGCAAGATCTTAAGATTGTTTAGCCTTGAATTTCATGGAGAAAAAAAGAGGCTGTATAATCTTTCAGCTGAATATTCAGGGTCCTTGAACTTCCATGTCATTGTGATTTGAAAAAAATAAAAAGAAAGAAACAAAGGCCAGAGAGGGAAATCATGCCTGCATTTTGCCAGATCTTAAGATAGTGATTGAAATCCCCTAAACACCATTTTATTGTTAACTGCAAGCCAAGCACCCGTAGAATCCCGACTTGTGAGCGAGCCTGACTAATCCACACTCAAGTTCACTGTAGTTCAAACCTTATGTTTCAACTAGGGTGGAGAAGAGTCTGGAGATTCTCAACCACGTGTGGTGGCATACAATTGTAATCCCAGTACTTGGGAGGCTGAGACAGGAGGATTGCAGGTTCGAGGCCAGCCTCAGCAACTTAGACCTTCAGCAATTTAGCGAGATGCTATTTCAAAATAAAAAATAAAGTGCTGGGGGTGTAGCTCAGAGGTAGAATGCCCCTAGTTTAATCCCTGGCATTCCCCCCACCCCAAATGAGTCTGGAGAGCAGAGCCCCGGTACCCCAAGACCCTCTTCCTTACATCTTCTTCTCCCCAAACGCCTCAGCCATCTGGAAGTACACCCCTGGCCCTTTTATTATTTTGAAATAGCGTCTCGGTAGTGTCTTATTAAGCTAAGCATCTCTGTCTCCTTCCCAGTCTTGAGCTAAATTTTTAAATATTCCTTTTATTATTCCAGCCTCAGGAGTTGCTGAGCTCTAGGAAAGAGGGCATAAAAAGACTTGTGCAGCCACGTCAGCAACGCTGAATAACCCGCAGGCCCACCTGGGGAAGCCACATCTTCGGTGCCAAATAAAAGAATTTCTGAAGAATCTCAAATTAGCCAAGCAAATGAGAACGATTCTATTTCCAAATAAAATAAGTTAAAAGCAAGGTGGTCACCCCACAGTTTAGTGAAAGGGCTGGTAAACTCCCCGAGTCAGCATTTGTGAAATTCTTTACAATTCTCAGAAGAACCAGGCCAAGGCCTCCACCTTCCTGTCATCTCAGCCTGCAGTGTCTGCTCCTCCAGCTGCACGGTGTCATCTTCAGGAGAAGGTGTGCTCACCCGGACGCCCCTGCTTTTGGGAAAAGTGCTCTGAGCCCAGTGGATTTCAAAACCGGCAAAGCTGGGGAAGCCGCTGTATTGGACAGGGTTCTCTAGATTAACAGAATACACAGAATGAGTATATTTAAAAAAAAAAGATTTATCAGATGGCTTACAGTTTGCAGCAATGTAGTCCCAGGTTCTGACTGCACGTGGAGAGTCAGAGGAACCAGTAGCTGGTCGAACGGTCTAAGAGCTGGAGTCTTGGGATTGGAGCAACCACTAATTCAGTCCCAGTCCAAGACGTGAAGATCAGAAAGCTTCTTCGGAGAAACGATGGTGGAGTTTCAGTTCCAAGAGCAGGAGGCCCCGAGAAGATCAAGCTCGTCGGAGAAAGGCGGAGCCAGCGGCTGACGATCTCAGGCGAGAGCAGATGCGCTTTCCTCGGAACGAGTCGCACACACTCTACGTGGCTTCTCCCTTTTTATCTAAGTCCACACCTATCAGAATTCTGCTGCCTACATTCAGGGCAGGGCTTTCTCTTTAATCTGCTGTTACACACCCAAAATCACATAATCTTGGGTGTGTCATGATCAGGTCAAGTTGACAACTTAGATTAACTATCACAGCCGCTTTCTGAATGAAATTTGACCAGAAGCCCAGGATATAAAAAAGGCGGACACAAAGCCACTCTGGTTGGGGGGAGAGAAGGCCCAGCCTGTCCCTGGGGAGTCTCCTAGGAAACATGAGGCTTGCAGAGCATCGACTGAGCATCATCACCCCAGGAGGACTCATTGGGAACCCCGTATTGGGCATTTCACTGTCAAGGGTGCTTGGATTGGGGAAGATTATCATCTGTTACTTGCAAAAGAAGTTTATAGCTGGGCACAATGTTGCATACCTATGATCCTAATACTTGGGGAGGCTGAGACAGGAGGATCTCAGGTTTGAGGCTAACCTCAACAACATAGTGAGACCCTGTTTCAAAATTAAAAATTAAAAAAGGTCCTGGGGTATAGTCTGGAGGTAGAATGCCACTGGGTTCATTTATAAATGATTCTGGAAGCCATCACCTCAGGGACCAAGCAAGCTCCAGGATCCCAAGATGAAGAAGAATTGTGCACACACACATTTACTATTCTCCTGCTACGCTCATGCAGAAGACTGAATTCTGTGTGGCCTCACTGTGATTGTAGTGGGCTATTGCTACTGCTTTTAATTTTATGGTATACGAGGTCTTCTGTACACATACAGGCAAAAGCCAATAAGGCCAGGAAATGATGGCATGAAAGATTTAGAAAAAAAAAACAAATATCAAATTTTCAGTTTACTAAAAACTTTACAAATTATTATAGACTATACCCTTTACTTTTTTTATTTTAAAATGTGTAGTACTTTGGTGCTAGGAGAAGAAAAAAGATATTGGTGTCAAGGGCAGGTATAGGAACACAGGGAGATAAAGAAATTGGTGTCAAGGGCAGCTGTAGGGACACAGGGAGATAAAGAAAAAAGAAAAATACCCCGGAGAGTTTTTTCGTGTTCTGGGAGGCAGCTTGCATGACCTGAAAGGACAGTTCAAGGTCTTTTTCGCTTTCCTTTACATTTTAAATTACAACTTCAAAAGCTTTGTTCTTTTCAACTTACAAATCTTATTATTGCATTTACATTTGGGGGGTTTTATGAGTTGATTAAATAATTTTAAGCACTTAAAATTGCATTAATAATTTTAATATATTTTATTTTTGTGCTTTAACTGCCCGGTTATCAAGCAAACTTTATCATATATTCACATAATTCTTACATGCCTATTAATTAAATTTGCAGAAATGGTTAAACTTAAGTTTTTAATTATCCCATTATTGCTTATAATCCAAGTAAAATTATTTTATTCCCCTGAGATCTAAATCAATTAACTCCTTTGAAATTGGAATCACAACTTGCCAGATAGCTTAAGATGCCAAATGCTTAAATACTGCATGTCCTTAAAACACCCCAAAACACAGATTATTCTAAACTTAACATAAAAATATAAATAACTTGGGGTTCCTTTATTTCAGCATTTCCATATTTAATTATAAGTCTTTTCAGTGAGGAAGCAATTGTCGGCCCAGATTGATGTTTTTGTTGCAGTGCACTGAGCCTCCCTCGTGTACAGAGAAAGCCCCCATCCGTACCTCAGGATCTGATTCTTGTACTTAACCCTACGAGGTCACAGGAAGCCTGAGCTCTAGTAATGGTGGTCATAACCAAGTCCAAAACTTCAAAAAGGTTGGGTGTCATAGACCACGTCCCTGAGTTTAGATTGTATCATTGCTTAATTATTTAAATCTGTAACTCCATTAAAATTATACCCCTTGCATTGCTTTGGCTCTTCTATGATATAAATGCCATTTTACTTAATTCTGCCTGCTTGAGGCTCGGTCTAATTAGTCACTAATAAAATCATGCTTATAACAAAAAGTAAAGTTTTAAAGGGTTGATGATAATGAAATGTTAAACCATTTCAGTGAAACTGTGGGGTGAAATACAATTTTAGAGAGATGTCCTGAGCCCAAGAAATGATAGGGAATAAAAGAGTCACAGATAAAGGAAATCACTAAAAGTTTAGTTAAACCGGCACTATTTCAAATCATCTAAACTGGGGTGTACAATCTAGTGGGACTGTAAACACAGAAGCAAAGGGTAAGGGAAAACAGTTTAATCCTGGATGCACCATCGATTACCAGAAACTCAGTTTTGTCAACACTATTAAATATTTAACCACATAAATTTATAGCTCTGTCACCTGAGCCCGATTAAATCCAAACAGGAAAGTCCTCTGGGTAGTTATTAGAAAATTCAGGTCACTATTTAGAGCACAGAACATTCTGGACTTTTTTTTTTGCCATAGACTGATTTGATTAGAAGGTACACATTTTGTATTGAATATATCCAGCTTTTTATTCATCAGTTTACTCACGTATTTTGGTTACTGCTCATACCCAAAACAAGCAGTGGCTAAACATAGTGCTCCAAGTTTAATTCACAACCATGTCGTAGAAGAGTCCCATGTAGGTTGGGGAGGGGTGGGACTCTCCCCCACACTGTCATCCAAGGACCCAAGTTTCTTCCTTCCATCCAGAGGCCTCATGGAATCCTCTGAGTTCCTACCAGCAGATGCTACGGCCTTATTGGCCTTCCTGACCTCTGCCTGCATCACATTGAACCGAGCCACAAGGCCTCAACTACCTGACAGAATGTCTACTAGACCAGGAGGAAAATAGAAACAGCATGGCGAATGCCTTGCCAGTCTCTGCCACATTATATCATAGTGATAACTTAATATTTAATGTTCTGTTTAATAACAACTAAATCAAGCAGACAAGAATAATGATCAAAATATAAATTAATGTTGTTGGAGAAAAGCTGGTATAATTTTATCATGCATGAAGGTCATGCCGCAGCAAGAAAAGTAATGGTGTTGGCCGGGCGTGGTGGTGCACGCTTGTAATCCCAGTACTTGGGAGGTGGAGACTGGAGGATCTGGGTTCACGGCCAGCCTCAGCTACTTAGTGAGGCCCTCTGCAACTTAGGGAGACCCTGTTTCCAAATAAAGAATAAAAAATAGGGCTGGGGGTATAGCTCAGAGGTAGAATACCCCTGGGTTCAATCCCCAGTACTGCAAAAAAAAAAAAGTAATGGTGCTTGTGCCCCTGTATCACTTAATCTCGGATGCACGTTTTCACAACTTTTTACAAGTTGAGACTATCTACAACATTGAGAGAGATACTTGTCAAAGTGACCTGGTTTTTGTTTTCAGAGGACAGTGACTAACTGATAAGAGCTCATCTTTATATAATGCTCCACTTTATGAAGTGTGGTTTCCTACGAAGGGAAATCATTTACTATGACTTGCGTTTTAGGAATAAAGCACTTGGCAGTGTGGAGAATAGAAGAGAGACAGAAGACATAGAGGCTACTGCAGAGGTCCAAGCAGAAGACACTGAAGGTCTGAATCCAGCCAGGATAAGGGGAAGAGGAAGCATGGGGGGAAGTTGGTAGAGATGTTCTGAGGTGGTAAAGGAGCCATCGGAAGGTTTTGTACTAAGACACTGGGAAGACAACACTGTTGATTGAGATGGGGGGTTCTGGAAAAGGACTGAGTAGGAAAGGTAAGGTTTTGTTAAAACACTCTGATTTTGAGGTGTCACTATAACATAGATAAGTGATGAAAAGCATGGATTTTGGGCATTGAAACTTGGTTTTGAGTCCCTAATACAGCAATTGCTAGCTCTGAAACCTTGGGCATATTAGTTAACCTCGATAATCTCCCATTTCCTTATCTAAAAAAGGGGGATAATAAGGCCTAGCTCAAAGAGATGTCATGAGAATAAACTATCTACTTCCCTTACTAGAATTTAAGGTTCATGAGGCTGGGAACCTCTTTCCTACTAATTGTCACATCCCCAGTACATGCTAAGTTCCCAATATTAGGCAGTTTTATGATAGTTTAATAATGGCTGGCGATTATCATATTCATGTAAATATAGCTAGCAGGCAGCTAATAATCAAAGCTTATAATTCAATAGCAGTGCTCCCCTGAGACCCACACAAGAGGGGGCCCCTTCCCTGGCCTGGATTTCAGAGCAATGCTATTCATGAGGTGGTTCTGGGACCAGTGAGCCCACAGTGTCTTGTTACTGGGCCGCAGGGGATAAGTACAGATTGAGAGCAAACCTTTGGGAACTTCTGTACCAGTTTCACACTGCAGCATCGGTTCATTCAACAGGGTGTAGACCAGTTAGGGCATGGCCAAAATGGGAGTAAGGAGCCACCTGTGTGCGTACTATCAGGCATGAAAGGACTATTGTTCACCAGGTGATATTTTAAGGGTAATCACCTGGAACCTAAAAGTGAGTAAAATATAAGTAAATAAAAGCATTTCTTTTTTTAAGGTTTTTATTTTTTAGTTGAGAAATAAAATTGTATATATTTAATTAAAATAATTTATTTTTATAACTTCATATTTTATCATTTTTATATTAATCCAGTTTTTTAAGTTTAACTAATTAATATATTTTGAGACAGGGTCTTACTAGGTTGATGAGGGTCTCATGTTGCTGAGGCTGTCCTCGAACCTACGATCCTTCTGTCTTAGCCTCCTAAGTACTGGGATAACAGGCATGCACCACCATGCCAGGCCAATTAAGTTTTTTAAAATTCATTTTAGCCAATAGCTAATATAAATAAATCAACTTTATATCATTTATTTTTAATCCTAATTTACCGGTTGGGAAACAAGCTTTATAGGATGTGTGTGTGTGTGTGTGTGTGTGTGTGTGTGTGTGTCTGTTACTGGGGAATAGAACCCAAGGGGCATTCTGCCTCTAAGCTACACCCCAACCCTATTTTATTTGTTATTTGGAAACAGGGTCTCACTAAGTTGCGGAGGATCTCTCTAAGTTGCTGAGGCTGGCCATGAACCTGTGATCCTCCTGTCTCAGCCTCCCAAGTACTGGGATTGTAGGCATGCACCACCACAGCCGGTTATAGGACTTATTTTTAAAGAATTGACACACATTTCAAAATGTGATAGTAGAATTAAACCAAATGATGACAACGGGAGTTGATTCAGAAGAAATGAGACCAAAGGAATTCAGACTCGCTTTATTCAGAAGTATAATCCCTCGTGTACGGAGTTCAATTTGCAGCCATAATTATTAATAAAGTGTTAAAACTATAGCGTACTCTCTGTAGAAATGTCCTGACTAAATCAGATGAATGTTGCTCCACATTTTGTATAAAAATTAAAATGAATAAACCATTAGTCTATTTCTACAGAGAGTACACTATAGTTAAATGCAAGCGTCAAAACTGAAGTGGCATTTATTTGCATACCAAATGTAAGAAATACGTGCAGAATCAAAAGAATTCTTTGAAAGTAAGAGTACTGAATTTAAAACTCGACAGAAACAGATGTTAACTATTTCACATAAAAGTGGCTTTGAAGGCTTCTCCTGCAGTAGTATTCCAGGCTGCTAAGATCGAGCGTATGTATAACTGCCAAGACATGAGCCTAGGACTGCATCAACGATGTTGGACGAGGCTGGTAAAGAGGTAGCTCAAATGCCCCTTTCTAGTAAAACCATAGCTCAACATGTTGGGGGATTGGCTAATGACACGGAAGTCCAAGGCACAGATAAAATAGCAAAGTTTTATTATTATCATTATTATTGAAACGAGATGAATACACAGATGTTGTTATGACTGACCTTTTACTACATGTATGATTTAAATATGATTACTATGGGAAGAAATGGTTCTTTTATTTTCTTAGCCTTGTGGCCAATAAACACATCTGTGAACTATATAAAACCATAAAGGATTATATTGTCCATAAATGTGTCTGGAGTTTAGGATTCTATGCAGGATTATATTCTGACGGCACAGCTGCAGTGACTGGAGAACATTCTGGATTAGTTACCCAGTGTGAGGAACTTGTGCCAGGATGTAAATCAACAGACCGCTTCCTTCATCAGGAAAGAAGTCAGCGGAACATTTACCAATCTGAAATTCCTTTTTTTCTCACAGAAAGATAAAAGATAATTTATATTTTGTTATAAGTTTAAAGGGCAAGTTGTTGGAATTGGCTACTGATAAAAGATTGAAGAAGGATTTTGCTCCACATTCTGTATGAAAATGAAAAATGAGTAACCCGAGCTTGCTGAAATCATTCTAAAATATCCTCTTCCATTTTATAAAAATACCCCTGCGACACTGGTTTCCCTACAAAGTTTAGAGGGACAATGCTTCCTACATGTGGTGAGTTTTCATCAACCCAATCAAGACTGGATAACCAGCAGGAGAGCTCATTTGTCGATATTAAAACTCTTAATATTGATATGATGGAGTTGTTTACAGTGCGCACATAGGCACAGGGGATCTCATTTCATTCACGCATTTGTGTTTAGATATGACCATGGAACAATCACAAGTTCTGGAAGGTGGTAGTGATTGCCTGTATTAATCATCTGTACACCTACTTACAAGGACATGCTGACTTTTCCAATTCTTTCCCTCTTTTACGTTTGATCTGATTATATGTATTCAAACACAGTTTCACATCTAACAATCGAGTAATAAATGAATCTAACCATAAAACACATGGATTTGTATTTTTCATATCTTTTGTTTTCATTTCATTTTTCTAGCAATTCATTCTTATTGTACTAAAAGAAGTGTTGATCTGTAGCCGACTGGAAATGGACAAAAGGGGGAAAGATCCTTTGTGGCAGACTGAGAAACACTGCTGTAGAGGGCCAGCCGGGTACGGGGGGCCATAGGAACAAGGGGTCATGCTTGCCTAGAGCCCACAGTCCGGGTTCCCAGAGAATGCCAGGCCTGAGCCTGCCTCCAGTACCTCCAGGACCTGAAGGTCCTGAGCCTGCCTCCAGGACCCATGCCAGCTTCTGCCCTAGGAGCACAGGCTGAGGGTGGACAGTCCCACCCGTGCACGAAGCCCACAGCGTAGGGTGTTTGTGGGAGGCTACGGGCAGGTCCAGATGTGCAGGCTGCGTGTGCACAAGGGCCTCGCGTGTGAGGTGGGAGAGAAGGGAGCAGCTGCAGGAGCTAAGAACCAGCTTATCCAGTGCTCTAGCACAAACTCATGGAGATCAAGAATCCTGAATCTGAATCAGATTGTAGATTGAAGAAAATGCATTTGACAAGACAGGATGATAGCATATACTTAACAACTGACAGCCTCATTTATAACTTTAAAAGTTTTAGACATTTGGAACAGGAGCAGGGCATGGTGGTACACTCCTGTAATCTCAGTACTTGGGAGGCCGAAACAGGAGGATCACAGGTTTGAGGCCAGCCTCCGCAACTTAGTGAGACCCTCAGCAACTTAGCAAGACTGTATCAAAATAAAATGGGTCTTGGAGTGTAGCTCAGAGAGGTAGAGTCCTGGGTTCAGCCTCCAGTACAAAAAAAAAAAAAAAACCCACCAAGTTTTAGACATTTGGAACATAGATCTCCAGTTTGTTCTTTCACCCAAGCCCCACAAACACTGGGGAAGAACCTGTCCAGAGTTATGTGAAAGCCATAGACTGGGCGGTCACAGCAGGGATCTCTGGAGCTGAGACAGGCAGGAGTGTAGAGAGGGCTGGCCCTACACGCAGGCTGCCTGGTTGAGATCCCAGAGCAGCCACCTACTAACGGTAGGACTTTCATCTACCTTCTCTCTCTGCTTGATGTTCCCATCTGTAACATGGGGATGTTAATAGCATCGACCTCACGGGACTGTCTCGAGGATCAAATGAGTTCATCCACATGAAGCTCTGAGAGCAGGTGTGGGATGGGGCGAGCTCTCACTACCATGGCAATGGCTGGACCCCTGGGAAAGGACCACAGCTCTAGAACAGAAGATGCTCCAGGGAACCTGGAAAAGCAAGTATCCAGAGGCCAGGAGGGAGGGAGAGGGCCCAGCACCGCGCCTGGCAGGCAGGGAGTCCTCAGTACACCAGAATCGAGAAAGACCCGGGAAAGGAGACTGCAGAGCACTGAACACTCTGAACACAGCCAAAGGTCAAACGGGGGCGTCCTGACCAGCGCCCCAGGGAGCCCCAGGCAGGAAACAACTTTAAAGGACACTTCAATCTACAGGAAGTCAGATTGCAGTCAATTAAAGAGTGGGTACATACAGTTCTTTTTAGTTTAGCTTTGTAACTCCTGTGGAAACCTCTCTTTAGAAAAAGTGGACAGCATAAGGAATGAAAGAGATAAAATAGTAGCTGCAGGGGACGCGAGGTTGAAAGTTGCTTCACGTCAGAGGAAACGCGGGCAGACGCGTGGCTGAGAGACGGAACCCAGTGGAGAGGAAGGGATGAGTAATGGAGCAGGAACGGGAGGAGATGGAATCGAGAGGAAAAGACACAGGGGTCAGTCTTGCCGTGCCTGGGGAGAAAGGAAGCAGGATAATCGATAAGGATATGGAGAAATATTGAGGGGTGATAAGTTGAAGTTCTGAAAGCTTTCCAGGGAAACTTACATTTCTGAAAGAGCAAGCAAACATAGCTGAGAGGTAGGGAGGGTATTACTGTCCCCATCGCGGCAGTCTCTCAATTGGCTTACTCCTTCTGGCCCAGGTCTACGTTGTCTTCCTATGCAGTTGAGCAGTGCTCTGGCAAGTTCCGGCCACAGCTAAATTTAGCCTGTTGCCTCTTTCTACAGCTTGTGAGGTAGGAACGGTTTTTGCTTTTTTTTTTTTTTTAAGAACTGGGGATTGAATCCAGGGGCATTCTACCTCCAAGCTATACCCCCAGCCCTACTTTAATTTTACTTTAATTTTGAAACAGGGTCTTGCTACATTGCTGAGAGTCTCACTGAATTGCCAAGTCTGGTCTTGAACCTTCAATCCTCCAGTCTCAGCCTCACAAGTACTGGGGTTACAGGCGTGCACTACCACAGCTGACTGGCTTTTACTTTTAAAATTGTGGTTGTTTCAGCAAACATTCTCACCACTGTGACCCCGAATATCTGATGACCACAATTTAGAGGAAGGAAGATTTATTTGCTTATGTTATATATAGTCCATTTTACACTGGCTGCCATATAGGAGCCAGGGCTGTGGGTCCTTCCGATAAACCGGGAAAGAAGGAGAGAGCTTGTTATCATATCATCTCATGGCAGCAGGGGAGAGAAGAGCAAAAGTCAGAGAGAGTTAGAACCAGAAACTGTAGATGGGCAGGGACAGAACACACACACACACACACACACACACACACACACACACACACACTGTACCTGGTCACACCCCCAGGGACTCACTTCCCACATGGCTGCCTCCAGGGTATGAGGTCCAGGGACATTTTATTTTCAAATCATAGTAGTGGAAAAACATACATAATGTAAATTACCATTTTAGCCATTTTTAAGTATACAGTTCAGTAGCATTAAGCACATCATCACTTCCCATTTCTAAAATGTCATCATCCCAAATAGAAACTCTGTACCTTTTAAAGAGCAACCCTCTGCCCCTTCCCCCTTTGTCCCAGCTCCTGGCAACCTCTATTCTGCTTTCTGTCTCTATGTATTTGCATATTCTAGGTACCTCATATAAATGGAATTATACAATATTTGTGCATGTGCACGTGTGTGTGCACGTGTGTGTGTGTGGTACTGGGGATTGAACCCAGGGACATTCTACCTCTGAGCTACATCCCCAGCCCTGTTTTATTTTTTATTTTGAAACAGTCTTGCCAAGTTGCTGAGAGCCTCACTAAGTTGCTGAGGCTGGCCACAAACCTGCAATCCTCCTGTATATTGTGCTTTATATCTGCCTTATTCCACTTAGCACAATGTTTTCAAGGTTCACCCTTGTTGTAGCATGTACCAGAATTTTATTCCTTTTTATGGCTCAATAATACTCGATATCACATCTTGGTATAGAGGGTATACCACATTTTGCTTATCTATTCATCTGTGGATGGAAACTTAGGTTATTTCCATCTTCTGGCTATTGTGAATAATGCTACAGTGAGCATGAGTATACAAATGTCTGTTCAATCCTTGCTTTCAATCCTTTTGGGTATGTACCCAGAAATAGAATTATTGGATTATATGGTGAGCCTATGTTTAAGATTTTTCGGGGAATCACTATACTGTTTTCCATAGTAGGTATATAACGTAGTTTCCCACTAACACAGGAGCTCCAAATATTCCATATTCTCACTAGCACTTGTTACTTTCTGTTTTTTTTAAGTTAGGATGGTCACCCATTAGTAGCCATTCTAATGGGCATGAGGTGGTTATTTCCTTGTGTGGTTTTGATTTGTGTTTTTCCAGTGCCTAGTGATATTGTGAATCTTTCTTGTGCTTTTTGGTCATTTGTACATCTTCTTTATAGAAATGTCTATTCAAGTTTTTTAGCCTTTGTGTGTGTGTGTGTTACCAGGGATTGAACCCAGAGGCTTTCTACCTTTGAGCTACACCCCCAGCCTGATTGTATTTCTTATTTGGAAACAGTGTCTCGCTAGGTTGATGAGACTCTCACTACTTGCTGAGGCTGTCCTTGAACCTGCGATCCTCCTGTCTCAGCCTCCCAAGTACTGGGATTACAGGTGTGCGCCATCACATCCGGCTCTTTAGCCATTTTTAATCAGGTAGTTTTGTTGTTGTTGAGTTTAGGAGCTCTTTATATATTTTGGCTATTAATTGCTTGTCAGATATGTGATTTGCAATTTTTCCCTATCTGCCGGTTGCCTCTTAACTCTGCCAACTATATATATGCAAGAGTTTATATGAGTTGCCATATAGGTGAGTGTATGTGTATGTAAACTCCTTTCATAAATCTCTTCCTGCTCAACAGCTAGCATGACCTCTATTGTCTGTAACCAAGAACCGTGACTGCTACATTCAGTAAAGACAAATTGTATTTGACTCAGTAATATTTCCTCAAAAGGCAGTGTTTTTTGAGAAACTCTTAATTCTGATTGTGACTTTCCTACCAATGGTTATTGCCCATAAACTTCTGTCTGTAAAATTGGTGTAATAGAATTTAGATATCACAAGGGGGATACAATGAAGATTATCAAAGGAACAGACACAAAATTAGATGCAAAAAGTTAAGACCCCAATTGAGAAACTCTAACTGAAATAGCACGTTTCGTTGTAGGAATTTTACTCCCCAGACACTTGGTTTTGTTGCAACTGAACAAGAGAGATATGTCTGAGGAGAGGGTAAAGAAAGTTAAGCCAGGGGTCTAAGTTCCTAGAGCCCAAATCCTCAGAGCATCTCACAGGCAGGAAGACTGCTCACCAAGGAGTGATCGTAGCTGCTGAAGCTGGCACCCAGGAAGGGAGGAGACAGCAGGGAGGGGCGCAGTGATGCTCTGGGCCCAAAGGTAAGAGTCGGGAACCCTAATCTCAGTTTTTCCACCTTCGTGCTGAGTAAGTTAGTTCACTCAGAGCCGCTCCTATTTCTTCTAGCCAATGATTACACTCTTAAAAAAACAAAGTGTTCAAATTAGAATGCTTGCTTTATTGTTATTTATGCTTGCTTCCCCACACAGCCATGTGAGTGAGTAATAGTGGCCTCATCACAAAAACAGAACGCGGTACGTGGGCTTTGCTGCAGGCATGCACATGTTTTCCGGACCCCTCCTTTTGCCCCCATGTGACTTATCTCTCTATTATTAGAGGTTTCCACTTTTCTTCCTAATTTGAACATACTGGCCTTACTGAGAAAAAAGACGTCTATCCCATGGTCGCCACCTCCCTTTGGCTTTTGCCAATCTTATTCCACATGAGAAGAGTCAGGAGACAGTAATAAAGAAAACAACTTAAAATGGAATAAAGTAAACAAGCAAACAAACCCACTGTGTACATATCCTAAAAACTGACAAGATGGTCAGAACTGCTGGGCCTGGGGGCACACGCCTGTAATCCTAGTACTTGGGAGGCTGAGACAGGAGGATCGAAGGTTTGAGGCCAGCATACAGTAATTTAGCCAGACCCACAGCAATTTAGCAAGACCCCATTTCAAAATAAAAAAAAAATAAATAAAAAGGGCCAGGGGTGTAGCTTGGAGGTAGAACACCCCTGAGTTCAATCCCCAGTACCAAAGTGGGGGGTCAGAACTGACAAATAAGCAAGACATAAAAAGTAGGTGAGGTAGGTGAGAGACGACAGGGGAGATAAGAGTTCTCTACCGAGAAAAGCATACTCTTCTTCCTTTTGTTATTTTCTCTCCTTCCTCCCCTTCCTTCCTTCCTTCCTTCCTTCCTTCCTTCCTTCCTTCCTTCCTTCGTTTTTTCCTTTCTTCTTTCTTTCCTTCCTTCCTTCCTTCGGATTGAACCCAGGGGCATTCTACCTCTGAGCTACACCTCCAGCCCTTTTTTAATCTTTTTTAAAATTTATTTTAAAACAGGGTCTTGCTAAGTTGCTGAGGGTTTCGCTAAGTTGCTGAGGGTTTCGCTAAGTTGCTGAGGCTGGCCTGCAACCTGTAATTCTCCTATCTCAGGATCCCAAAATACTGGGATGACAGTTATCTACCACCATGTCCAACTCTTCTTCCTTTTATAAATCTCTTCCTGCTCAGAGGATCACAAGTTCAAGGCAAGCCTCAGCAATTTAGCAAGACCCTCAGCAACTTAGTAAGACCCTGTTTCAAAATGAAAAAAAAAAAGGGCTGGGGGTGTAGCTCAGAGATAGAGCACCCCTGGGTTTAATCCCTAGTACCAAAAATAGAGAAAGAAAGAAAGAAAGAAAGAAAGAAAGAAAGGAAGGAAGGAAGGAAGGAAGGAAGGAAGGAAGAAGGAAGGAAGAAGGAAGGAAGGAAGGGACGAAAGAAAGAAAGATTTCTTCCTGCTTAATAGCTAAAGTAGCCTGTGTTGTCTGCAACCTGCAGAGGTAAGGAGGGGGCTTTATTTTCGAGGTCCACACCCAGTGAACAGTGCCAGTCAGGCCCCCGCCTTCCGTAGGCGAAGAACAGCCCGTACAATCACTTGCGCTCAACGAGCTAATGACAAGCAGCACCAGACATCTGAGAAACAATTAACTGCTTGCCCTTCATTTTTTAGCCTACAATTAGACAATTGCAGGTGCAACTATTTGTGTGTGCAGTTTTCTAACAACAAATAATTGTAGCTAAAGAATTGCCTGCACTGTGAAAGGGAGGTATAATTGGACCCCCTCTTAATAAGCTAGTGCTTCAAATGTAAGCAAGTATATACTCTGATTAGTGGAAAGACACACCCATTATGTTTTTAAATTACATTTTTACATTTTAACAACTGCTTTCCCTAGCCCTCACTGCAGCATCATTGGCATAGTCCAGTCATAATTAAACTAATAAGCTGGGTGTGGTGGCGCACATTTGTAATCCCAGTATTTGGGAGGCCAAGATAGGAGGATCACAGGTTTGAGATCAACCTCAGCTACTTAGTGAGGCCCTCCGCAACTTAGCGAGACCCTGTTTCAAATAAAGAATAATAAAAAAAAATAGGGCTGGGGGTGTATCTCAGAGGTAGAATGCCCCTGGGTTCAATCCCTGGTACCGCAAAAAAAATAATAATAATAATAATTAAACTAATAATAAGTGCCACCCAAAGCCAGGCGTGGTGGCGCATGCTTGTAATCCCAGTACTTTGGGAGGCGGAGACTGGAGGATCCGGGTTCGCGGCCAGCCTCATATCTCTCTCTCTCTCTCTCTCTCTTTCTCTCTCTCTCTCTACTTAGTGAGGCCCTCCGCAACTTAGTGAGACCCAGTTTCAAAATAAAGTATAAAAAATAGGGCCGGGGGTGTAGCGCGGAGGTAGAACGCCCCTGGGTTCAATCCCCGGTACTGCAAAAAAAAAAAAAAAAGAAGTGCCACCCAGATGAACAAGCCAGGAGCCCTACCCAGACCTCGTGGGTGCCCTTCAGCCAATGCAGAAGAGGCACAAATAACAGACCCCAAAGATGAAGGATGTGAATTGTTACATCCTGCTTGAAATATGAAGAAATCGGCTAAAAGGCACTGAGCACGGTGCCTACCGCGTGGAAGACACACTGTATTTCCTGATTGACACTGGGTAGAGTCTCTCCCTTTGTGCTCCCACCATCTTTAAAACATGCCTTTTTCAAGTCAGAATACTACAGTGATACCTGCGTGTCCATGTTTGTAAGAGCACAATTCACAATAGCTAGGAAATGTAGTATATGCACACAATGGAATTTTTACTTAGCCCTAAAGAAGAACAAAATTATATCATTTACAGGAAAATGGATGATACTGGAAAACATCATGCGAAGTGAGATCAGCCAGACTTAGAAAATCAAGGGCCACGTATTTTCTCCCATATATGAAACCTAGAGAGAAAATAGGGAAAAAAAGGACGTCATGAAAATGAGGAGAGAGACCAGTGGAGTAGTGGAAGGAGATCGGGAGGGAGAGAAGGGGAGGTTCAGGGAAGGAAGCAGATCAAATAATGTTATGCGCATACATGAATGTATCACTATGAATCTCATGATCATGCACAATTACAATGAACCATACAAATTTTTAAAAATAAAATATGCCTTCACTTTAGCCCTTAGACTCTGTGATTTCCTGTTTGTCTGTCTCCCCCACCCTCTTGAGGGTTGGAGGAAAGGCTCATGTCTTGTTCATCATTTATTTTTCTCAGCATATTTCTGTCTCTGGCATCAGAAAGCCAACTCAAATTGGTTTCTGTCAAATAAAACAAAATGACTAGCCAGCAGAGGAGCACTCTTAGTGGGGCTCTCTCACTTTCCTCCAATGAGCTGGTCCCGTTCTCTCTGCTGGAGCTGGGCATTGTCCACGGGGAAAGCAAAGCAAACTGATGGCCTAGGCTTGCATCTGGCCCCACTACCTACCTAGAATAAATTGCTTAAGTTCTGTCTTTCTTTCATCTATCTATCTATCTATCTATCTATCTATCTATCATCTCGACCTATATCTATCTATCTATCTATCTATCTATCTCAATCCCTATCTATCATCTATCATTGGTACTGGGGATTGAACCCAGTGGAATTTTACCTCTGAGCTACACCCCCAACCCTTTTTATTTTTTATTTTTATTTGAAACAGAGTCTCACTAAGTTGCTGAGGCTGGCCTCTAACCTGTGATCCTCCTGTCTCAGCCTCCCAAGTACTGGGATTACAGGCCATGAGCCACCACACCCAGTTTTACTTAAGTTCTTTGAGTCTCAGTTTTCTCATCTGTAAAATGGGGATAGCAATAATAATAATAATAATAATAATACCTACTTAACCTCTAAGGTTGTTGGAAAGATTGAGATAATATACATAAGCAATTCACAACAATGACTGATACATAAAATGTGCTCAATAAATGTTTACTTTATTGGTGTTATTGTTATGGAAAAGGCAGGAAGATAGGCATGAGACAGACAAGTCTAGGCTTACATCATCCTAATTTAGTAACCCTGCACCTATGTAAACACTTTTGGAAGTTTGGGCACTATTAATTATTTTGGTTAAGTTTCATCACAGCTCCATGATATGAGGATCATTTTATTTATTTATTTATTTATTTATTGCAGTACCAGGGATTGAACCCAGGAGCATTCTACCTCCAGGCTACACCCCCAGCCCTATTTTTTATTCTTTATTTTGAAACAGGGTCTCACTGAGTTGCAGAGGGCCTCACTAAGTAGTTGAAGCTGGCCGCAAACCTGGATCCTCTGGTCTCAGCCTCCCAAGTACTGGGATTACAAGCATGCGCCACCACGCCCGGCTCTATGAGGGTCATTTTTATCCTCATTTTATAGATGAGAAAAAAAAAAAGGGCTTAGGAACATTTAGTGCAGAGAAAGCAAGGGTAGGCAAACTTTTTCGGTAAAAACCAAGATGGTAAGTATTCTAGGCTCTGCAGGCCAGATGGTCTGTGTCACGGCTACTCAACCCTGTCGCTGTAGAGGGAAAGCAACCATAGAAGGCACGTAAACAAATGAGCACTGTTGTGTTCCCAGAAAACTCTTTTTATGGGCAATGAAATTTGAATTTTGTATAATTTTCATGTGTCACAGAATATCATTTTTAAATTTTTTTCAGTCATTTTAAAATACAAAAACACTCTTGGCTTTAAAACTACACAAAAACGGGCGGCAGTTAGATTTAGTCCTTAGGCTGTTGTTTGCTGATCCCAGATTGAGTCATTTTCCCAAGGCCACATGGCTAAAAACGTTGGATCCCCAGCTCCAGGTCCAGTGGTCTCCACTTTACCACTGCTTCACCAGTCCCTTATTTTGCAAAAATGTATGATTGTTGAAGAATTGAATTAATGCTACAGAAAATTTTAGGCCAGGCATGGTGGCACACACCTGGAATCCCAGTACTCTGGAGGCCGAGATAGGAGGATCACAGGTTTGAGATCAGCCTCAGCAACTTAGCAAGGCCCTCAGCAACTTAACAAGACCCTGTTTCAAAATATAAAAATATAAGAAAGAGCTCAGAGGTAGAATGCTCCTGGGTTTAATCCCCAGTACCAACATATAGGTACTGGAATGTCATTTTGAGAATGATGCTCACTTAATCAGGTCTTGCAAGACTTTTAAGGAATTAAGATTGATGTTATGGAGTCAATGATCACAAAGCCCTTCTAGGAAACTGTCCTGGCTTTTAACTTAAAATATCCCAACCCAGCCAGGCGGGTGTAATCCCAGTACTTGGGAGGCTGAGACCAGAGGACCCAGGTTTGCAGCCAGCCTCAGCTAGTTAGTGAGGCCTCCGCAACTTAGTGAGACCCTGTTTCAAAATAAAGAATAAAAAATAGGGCTGGGGGTGTAGCTCAGAGGTAGAATGCCCCTGGGTTCAATCCCCGGTACCACAAAAAAAAAAAAAAAAAAGGTTCCAACCTTATAGGTGAAAAGGAATTTGTCACAGTTCGTAAGTACTACAAGTAAAACCTGGTGGAGAGTTTCTTGGGCTTAGTTTCTTAGCCTCAGGTTAGCAATAAGATAGACTTTAAAAGTGCATAAAGATTCTGTTACTAGAATCCTAGGTCAGAAAGCCTGGCTCCAGAGGCCTCAACACACCATGTCCAGTCACTTGCCCCCCAAATAATCTAATCAGAGAAACAAGTGATAGTGAGGCAAGAATGGAATTTCTTCAGTGTGACCAGCATCAGGAAGGACAGCAGTGTGGGCTGTAAGCACAGTCTTCAAAGTGTTGACAATAATTCAGAGACCAAGTAGAGGAAGAACAAAGGCAGGGGCCAAGGCATAGACATGGTTTGACAACGTTGGTCAAGCTGGGGTCTGGTTGATTATCTCAGGTCTGGTTGTGGAGAGGCCTGTTGGCACCAGGGAGGTTAGTACCAGCGGGGACAGTTTGTTTCCCTTCATGGGGTATCCTCTTGCAAGTCTCAGTCCTGGAATTTGAAATTAGCTGGAAACATGCCTATAATCCCAGTACTTGGGAGGCTCAGACAGGAGGATTACAGGTTCCAGGTCAGCCTCAGCAACTTAGTGAAACCCTCAGGAATGTAGCAAGACCCTGTTTCAAAATAAAAAGGGCTGGGGGTGTAGCTCAGAGGTAGAGTGCCCCTGGGTTCAATCTCAGGAAAGAAAGAAAGAAAGAAAGAAAGAAAGAAAGAAAGAAAGAAGGAAGGAAGGAAGGAAGGAAGGAAGGAAGGAGAGAGAGAGAGAGAGAAAGAAAGAAAGAAAGAAAGAAAGAAAGAAGAAAGAAAGAAAGAAAGAAAGAAAGAAAGAAAGAAAGAAAAAGGAGGGAGGGAGGAAGGGAGGGAGGGAAGGGAAGAAGAGGAGGAGGAGGAGGAGAGAAGGAGGAGGAGGAGGAAGAGAAGGAGGAGAGGGAAGGAAGGAGGGAGGGAGGAAGGAGAAAAAAGAGAAAAGAGAAAAGAAAGGAAATAATCCGGGGAAGAGAAATAACTCAAAAAGCAAATAGGTCAGAGGAACAAAATGGACAATGGTTGGGCCCTCCTTCACTTCTAGCAAAGCAAAACTGATATAAACTGTATGGTAAATAGACACTCTTCATACACCTATGTAAACAACCAGGCCAAAGTTAAAGAAACTAGTCTTATTTCATGATTAAGAATAACTGTCTGGGGGGAAAGAGGGGATAGCTCAGCGGTAGAGCACTTGCCTGCTACTCTGGAGGCCCTAGATTCAATCCCCAGCACAAAAAATAAATTAATTAATAAATAACCAAAAAAAATTTTTTTTTTGCGGTACCGGGGATTGAACCCAGGGGCGTTCTACCTCCTCGCTACACCCCCGGCCCTATTTTTTATACTTTATTTTGAGACCGGGTCTCACGAAGTTGCGGAGGGCCTCACTAAGTAGAGAGAGAGACAGAGAGACAGAGAGAGAGAGAGAGATAGAGACAGGGAGAGAGAGAGAGGGAGTGCGCGTGCGCGTGTGCGTGCGCGTGCGCGAGCTGAGGCTGGCCGTGAACCTGGATCCTCCGGTCTCCGCCTCCCAAAGTACTGGGATTACAAGCATGCGCCACCACGCCCGGCTATAACCAAATTTTTTAATCAAAAAAAGGAGACTGTAAAGAAAAATTTGGACTTCAAAATAAGCCAAAGAACTACTAGAAAATAGAACTACTATTTTCTTTCAACAAAATGCTAGGGCCTTCAGAAACTATCCAATTCTATAGGGCTATGCACTTTGTGTTGAGTAGGCTGTTGTAAGTCTGTAAGTTAAGGAAAACTGATAGCGGTGCAAACAATTTTTGCCCACAGACATGCAAATAAGTTTTACCCAGTAATGGGGGGGCAGGGGAGAGCTAGTTTTGTATCTATCTTAAAATTCATTTCAATATTTCTTATCTAGAAATATGTCTTCTTTTTTGATTCCTCTTTGAGCTATTTTTATATCTGCCTGATTCAATACATGATGAATTACATAAAATCTTTAATACATGTTCATTTTATATCTGAATGATAGTGATAGCATTATCTTTTTTGAAAATTATCCTTGCCGGGCATGGTGGTGCACGCTTGTAATCCCAGTACTTTGGGAGGTGGAGACCGGAGGATCCGGGTTCGTGGCCAGCCTCAGCTACTTAGTGAGGCCCTCTGCAACTTAGTGAGACTCTGTTTCAAAATAAAGAATAAAAAATAGGGCTGGGGGTGTAGCTTGGAGGTAGAATGCCCCTGGGTTCAAACCCCAGTACCACACACACAAAAAAAAAATAGGGCTGGGGGTGTAGCCCAGAGGTAGAATGACCCTGGGTTCAATCCCCGATACTGCCAAAAAAAAAAAAAAAGAATAAAAAATAGATCTGTGGGTGAAGTGTAGTTCGGAGGTAGAATGCCCCTGGGTTCCATCCCCAGTACTGCAAGAAAAAAAAAAAAGATGCAGCTTAAGAAATACAGCGCGCGGCACGGGAGAAAGGATGTGACGTCTTCATGACCTCTTCAGGTGTGCCACACTCCAAACCCCACATGTGCAGCTTCAAGAAGGTCTCTGAACCCTGTCCTTTATGGGTATTTTTATACGTTTATTGGCGCATTGTAATTATACAACACAGCGAGATTCGAAGTGACACATTCACACATGCATACCTCACTTGGTGTCTCCCTCCGTATCCCACCCCGCTCCCTAGTCCTCCCTCCCTGTATGTGTCCGTGCGATGGGTAGTGGTGCCTGCATGCATGACAGTTTGAACTGTTCCCTTCCTCATCCTTTAAGGATTCTTGTGGAGATTTCATTGCATAAGCCTGATGGAAGCGTGAACAACTGTGTAGAAGCGTGGTTGGACCTAAAGGGTGTGATGGGATGCTAACAGACTGAGTGGGGGACGCAGCAGGGCCGGGCGTTCAGATCTCCTTGGTCTCTGTGCAGCACTCCTCTCTTCCCGCTGTGGGGCAGGACCCCTCCTGAAATGAGGGTCTTATGATCTACTGCCAGACCAGACAGAATTTCTTCATGGCCAGCTCCAAGACAGAAAGGTGGGAGGAGGTTAGAATTTCTATGACCCACCTTGAAGAGAGAAATTCTAGTTTATATGGCCTGCTTGGGGAGGGAGGAACTATGGACAAAAGCACTATCTCTCTATATCATATAAGTATACTATATAGATCTATTTAATTATCCAAAATATATATGTTTATATTATAATATGTGTAATTTTATGTATTATATATAATATTACAGGTTTCCAGACCTATTTCTCCATGCCAGGTCTTTTCACCCTATAGTCCTTTCTTTCTTTACCAGGTCATTTATTTATTTATTTTATTCCTTTTAATTTTTTACATTTTTTATACTTTTATTGGTGCATTATAGTCTCACATCATGATGTAGTTCATAGTGATAGTGACATACATGCACACAGCACTTGGTGGGCTTTTCCCCGGCTCCCTCCCCACTGCCCCTTCCCCATACAGGGTATTGAGATTGGCATTGGCATTGGCATTGAGATTGTACATAATGGCAATGGAAGGGATCCCTTCATTGATTTCCCCTCCCCCACACCTGCCTTCCCTTAGACCACCTCCCTGGCTGCACTGGAGTTTCTTCTCCAGTATCTGAGGTTACCAGGTCATTTACTTCATTTACTCCTTTCTAGTTGCTCTCTCTCTCTCTCGATTCAGAAAGTGATTTTTTGTTTTGTTTTGTTTTGTTTTGGGCCATAATTGAGTTCAAAATTAGGAAAACATTTTCCATACCACTCCCCTCCATCAACACCTGTGCATGCACACACACATACACACACACACACACTCATAAACACAAATCCATCTGTTCTCTAAAACAAATTTTTTCAGGATGTGAGTGGTTTGTTCTTAAATAGTTTTAATTTTAGTCACTACAGGGTCAATGATAAAACAGCAAAATTTGAGTCATCTTAGCAGCTCAAGTTTATGTCATGCATTCTTTCTGTTACCAAATCTCAGTACCTACCCCAATTTGCCAAATCAAATAATTGAGACAAGACTTTGGGAAGAAGGAAAAATAAATTTGTTGATTTGCTAGCTAATCAGAGAAACCAGTGAACTTAAGCGTTAGGGAACCGGCCCTGGATTCCCCCCAAACAAAGGAATCAAGTCCCTTTTAAGAGTTAGCTCTTCAGGGTCATGCTGGTGTCTTATCAGAAGGGATGTAATTCATGTCTACGTCTTCCTTGAGTCGGTTCTTATTCAGATCTGCAGGCCAGGGTCATGTTGCAGTGTTTATCGGAAGGGACACAGTTCATATCTGAGTCTTCCTTGAGTAAATTCTTATTCAGATCCACAGATGCCAGGTCCCCTTCCATCAAGAAACAGATAAGAATGTGCTATTTGTTAACATTGGGTGAAGGAAAATGGGGAAGAGAAAGGAAGAAAAATGTCAGCTATGAAACAGGCTGTGTGTTAGCTGGCAGGGTCGGAAGCAGGCCCCCTTTACATTTCCCCCACTGTCAATGAAATGGGCATCCAGAGGAATTTTTAGAATGAAAGGTTTTTACCCATTGTTGCCATTCCCCCCCCCCTTGGACCTCTAGGACTTTGGTCATGAGTTTACAAAAAGAAAACAATGCAACAGAGGAGTAATCAGAAAAACACATATCCAATAACTAGATGGTTATAGCAATTTGGAAGAGTCCTATGCATTTGGAAAGAATAATCAATTTCTGCTTTTGTTGTTGCTGTTGTTTTCCCTTAGGGAGGCCTGGATTTGGTAACACTTCCGATCTGTCACACACCCTCCTAGGTTTTCTAGTTTTTGTCCTGCCAATCAATTGTCTCACTCAGTGTATCTGGATGAGGCACTAGGCTGAGCTGCTCAGATTGTCACCCAAGGAAGTGTGGGGTAGCGCCCACCTAGGTCTGGTGGACTCTGTCTTCCCAGAATCGGCCTCCAGGTATGAGACATCCAGAGAGAGGAGGTCTCATTTCTCAGTCCTTTGCTTCCAAATGCATTCCGTGGGTTTCAAGATACCCTAAGCAGTCACCTCCTTGGGTTCACCAAGAGTTTTCTCTACTCCCTTTTCTCACCTACACCAATGGTTTTCAGAGTATACTCTCTGGAGCAGCAGCATCTGCATCGCCTGGAAACTTCTTGGCAATGCAGATTCTCAGGTTCACCCTGAACCTACTGAACCTACTGAACCTACTGAGTTGGAAACTCTGGCGGGGTGAGCCCAGAAATCAGTGTCTCAACAATCCCTCTGGTGAATTCTCATGCACATTCTTGGGTTTGAGGACCACCATCTTACCACATCTCCACTGGAGGACAGTGAGGGTTGATTCTGCTCCATCATACAATTCTGAGCTGTGCCTTACTATTTTCAGGTGCATTTTCTCTCGTCCACTTCCGATTCTCTTCACTGGCTTCAACATCTTTTTCTTCAAATCCTATTTTGCTGTCTCCTGAGAAACATTGTGCTGTTTCTTCTTAATTGCCACAGAGCCAGAGGAAGATGCAGTATATACAAGAATCACCATCCTGGGAACAGGGGCTTGCGGATGTTTGGGTCCTGAAAATGGTAGTGGAACAGCTGCAGAGACAGCTGGGCTGGAGCTAGGGGCTGAGCAGAGCTGGTCATAAGGATGGTCCTGTGACCTTTGGTCACTCAGTCTGTCATCTGCTTCCCCTCCTGGCAGATTTTTCCACTTTCCTCTGTATCAGCAGAATCCTGACTAGATCCCCTAGCCCACCCAGGTTCCTCTTTCTGGTATGAGGATGATCTCAATCCTTTCAGAGAAGGCAGAAATAATGCACACACCCTGAGGAAAAGGAAGACCTTTCTAAACCAGGTCCCCAGCTCTGCACATCCCAAAGACAACCTCTCAACTGTGTCCTTCCCTCCTTCAACCTGACAAAATAGGATGTTCAAAAAGACAGTCCATTGACTTTCTGAGACTGTTGGATCTCACTTAGCATAATATTCTCTAGTTCTATCCATTTCCCTGCAAATGACATAATTTTGTTCTTCTTCATGGCTGAGTAAAATTCCACTGTGTGTATATACTACATTTTCTTTATTCATTCATCTGTCGACAGACACTCAGGTTGGTTCCGTAATTTGGCTATTGTGAATTGTGCTGCTATAAGCATGGATATGCATGAATCACTATAATATTCTGACTTTAATTCTTTTGGAAAGATACAAGGAGTGGTATGACTGGGTCATATGGAGGTTCCATTCCTAATCTTTTGAAGGCCCTCCATACTGATTTCCACAGTAGTTGTACTAATTTACATTCCTACCAACAGTGTATAAGAGTTCCTATTTCCCTCCATCCTCACTAGAATTGGGGGTTGAGGTAAAAGAAGGGAGGGAAAAAAAGGATTAGGGGTTGGAGGAAAAAAGGGAGAATTGATGAAGGAAACAGTTCAAAAGATGCTATGTCTACAAGAAGGTGTCACTACCAATCTCACTAACATGTACAGGCAGGAGGAGGGGACAGAGTGGGATCTGGCGGGAAACACACCAAGTGCTGAGTGCATGTATGTGTGTAACACTTTGAACCTATGATGTATAATTACAATGCACCAATAAAAGTATAAAAAAGAAATCAAAACTAAGGCACCACCCAATATGGGAAAAATAAAATAAGATAAAATATGGTCTGAAGAAAAAAGTAAAAAAGGACAGTCTAGAACTATCCTTTCAGACTCACCAACAAAACAGGACCACGTTCTTCTTTATATGTTTCTGTGTTTTCTGATTTTCATACAGTGTGCATATGTTTGGTTTAGAGTTGGAGAGAAAAGATATTTTTAATCAAAGGAAAAAAAATTACAAAATAATGAGCCTTGTTTTGTAAAAATGTGAGGGTGTGTAATGTGCGCACGCGCACGTGAGTGTAAAGAAGATTCTGGCATGGTAGTTGTTGCCAGTGATAGAATTGTGGGTGATTTTAGTGGTTTCTTTGCCTTTTCATAAATTTTCTAATTATTTACAAAAGTTAGTTAGTACACAAAAACCAGACATGCATAAAAAGCTTCCATCCTTATTGTCTCGTGGTACCTCAGTGATCCACCAAATTGTAAGGAAATCATGGGCGAGAAGTATTCAGGTCACATTGACTTGTCCAGAGTCCAGAAACACACAGAATAATCCTAAACACACACCACAGCTGTGGAAAAGAAGGCCAAGAGGAGCCTTGTCCAGGGTCCAGAAACACATAGAATAATCCTAAACACACACCACAGCTGTGGAAAGGAAGGCCGAGAGGAGCTAAGGATCTGGACCCAGAGCTGGGTTGTGCAGCTGAAGTTCCCAGCACATCAAACGACACTCGACATGCAGATGGTACGAAGATATACGGAACAGATATACAAAGCAGTCTCTGTTACTCAGGAGCCATCCTCTGTCATACTGGGCATGGATTTTGCTGTCTTTTTTGGTCTAATTTGGTGAGCCTCTAGGAAAAGAAACTTCTCTCTTTCCTCCTACCATGCAGGCCTTGGCACAGTAAAGGAAGCTTAGAAAGACTTTATTCTGGGTACAGTGCACACACCTGGAATCCTAGTACTTGGGAGGCTGAGACAGGAGGGTCACAAGTTTGAGGCCAGACTTGGCAACTTAGCGAGACCCTGTTTCAAAATTAAAAATAAAATAGGGCTGGGGGTATAGGTCAGAGGTAGAACCTCCTTGGGTTCAATACCAAGTACCACAAGAAAAGGAAAGAAAAAGGAAAGGAAAGGAAAGGAAAGGAAAGGAAAGGAAAGGAAAGGAAAGGTAAGGAAAGGAAAGGAGAGAAAAAGAAACCAGGTGCAATAAAGCACCTAGGTAAACATTAATTGTTATTATTATTACTGTTGAATTGGATTTAAAGGCAAATGACTACTGTATAATAGTCAAATTATTTATGAAACTATTTTAAATGAACGAATGTTGTCTGAGCCCCTATTCTGTACAAGGCACCGCACCAGGTGGGGAGGTTCAGGGTTAGAAAGACGTGCAAATCTGTCCCTAGACTCTTAGAAATCATTATCAACATTTTATAAAGGGAATTGCATTTTCCTTAGCAACACCAGTCTGAAGATAAAAATCATCAGAGTTAGTCCCATCCAATTACAGGGTCCTCTGCTCTACTCAAATTCTCCCCAAATTCAGTGTTTCACCTTTGCCGACCAACTTGCTCTTTCTCCTGTGGCGTGAAGCATCATTCTTCTGTTGGTAACAGACCTCCCGATGCCAGGCCAGGTCTCCATTTCCTTCCTGCACCACATGCTTCTCGGCCAGTATTTGGTCCAGAGAAAGGGGGCCTTGAGAATCCCCAAGTCCCAGATGAATGTGTAGGGGTAGAAAAAGGGGGTGATCCCTTTCCTGCCCACCATAAAAGGGGTGATACCCTTGTAACAAAACACAGGTTAACAAGAGAAAGGCATGCCAGATTTATTTGAGCATGGTTTTACATGTCATGGGAGCCTTCAGATTTAAGGCCCAAAGGCCCAGGCTGAACTATCGATTTTACTGCTTAGGTTTGATGGAGCATGGACAATGTGTAGAGCTCTGGTTGGCCTCGAAGGAGCACTTGCCTGGCATGTGGGAGGCCCACGGTTGGCTCCCCACAACAGCCAAAATGAAAACAAAACTAAAAAAATGGCTACAATCTAATGGTAACAGACTGAGGAGGGAAACCCACAAGGTCTGTCTATTCAGATTCTTCTAGGCCTCTCTGTGTACCATCTTTCCCCTCTTTTGGGGCAGGACCATTCCTGGAATAGGGGTCTTATGACTTATAATCAAACAAGGAAGGTTAGAGAATTTTCTTTCTTTCTTTCTTTCTTTCTTCTTTCTTTCTTTCTTTCTTTCTTTCTTTCTTTCTTTCTTTCTTTCTTTCTTCTTTTTTCCCTTCTTCTGTTTGATACTGGGGATTGAACTCAGGGGCATTCTACCTCTGAGATACACCCTCCTCCCCAGCCCTTTTTATTTTTTATTTTGAAACAGGGTCTTGCTAAGTTGTTGAGGGTCTCACTAAATTGCTAAGGCTGGCTTCAAACCTGCAATCCTCTTGTCTCAGTCTTCTAAGTTCTGGGATTACAGGCACGCACCACCACGCCTAGCTAGAGAATTTCTTTATTGCCAACTCTTACACAGAAAGGCAGGGAGACATTAGAGTGAATTCTTTAGGTTTTATGGCTGGCTTTGAGGAAAAGGGATTCTGGTTTCTGTGACCCAAGCTGGGGAAGAAGAATTCTAGTTTCTATGGCTTGCCTTGGAGAAGAATGAAGGTGGAGCCAAGCGTGGTGGTACATGCCTGTAATCCCAGTATTTAGGAGGCTGAGACAGGAAGATCGCAGGTTTGAGGACAACCTCCACAACTTAGCCAGATTCTCAGCAACTTAGCAAGACCCTGTTTCAAAATAAAAAATAAAAAGGTTTGGGGGTGTAGCTTGGAGATAGAACTGAGTTCAATCCTTATTACCAAAAAAAAGTCACTAGAAGAAAATGTCAATGAACATGAGCATTATGAAAAATGGGGAAAAAAGTGAACTCAGGAAGTCTTAGGAAATGAGACAAGGAGTCATGATCTTACTAAATCACCCAACATATGTCAAAATGTGTCATTAAAGACATTTTTTTCTTTTGAATTACAGCCAACTTCTGTTGTTTTGCTTTGATTGACAGCCCTTGGATAGACCGGAACCACAGGGAGGTGGTGAAACTACACACCCAGGGAAAAACTTGGGTTTTTGTTTGTTTTATATTTCTTTTAAACTTTGAAAACAAGGAAGAAAGGAGAGCAGGAAGAACAGAGAAGATGGGAAGAAGAGATTATACACTGAGCAAATATCTACATTCTTTTGCCTAGAAGCAGTCATGTTTGCACCAAATATTTCACTGCACGATGCTAAAGAAGCAACAGGCTAGTCAGACCTCAAGCCAAAAAAGGACTTGGGAGGCTGAGACAGAAGGCTCACAGGTTCAAAGCCAGCCTCAGCAACTTAGTGAGGCCCTCAGCAACTTAGTGAGACCCTGTTTCCAAGTAAAAAAATAAAATAGGGCTGGGGTATAGCTCAGAGGTAAAATGTCCCTGGGTTCGATCCCCAGTGCAACAACAACAACAAAAAGAATCTGGGCTTGAGGGGGGCATTGTGGTGCACACCTGTAATCCCAGTACTTGGGAGGCTGAGACAGGAGGATCGCAGGATCCTCAGCAACTGACTCAGAACTTAGTGAGACCCTGTTTCAAAATAAAAAAGGACTTGGGGTGTAGGTCGGAGGTAGAATGCCACTGAGTTCAGTCCCCAGTACAAACAACAACAAACAAAAACAGAAAGGCTGTAGCTCAGTGGTAGAGCGCCGTGGGTTCAATCCCATTACCACAGACAAAATCTGGTCCTGCACCTAGAACCTCCTCTGCCTCATTCTGCTCCAGTTTTGTCAGGGTGACCTGGTTGGTCTGTTCAATTCTTTCCTGTGTTCCGCCTTCAGCACCTTTGTATCCCAGTCTCTGGGTCCGGCAGGACCAGAACAGGTGAAGCAAAACCTCCCAGCAGGACGGGGTTGCTCAGGGCGTTTGAGTCTATTAAACCTTCAGTGATTCAGGAAGGAGGGCCTGTTCTTCACCCAGGAGGAACCTTCATTATCCAAGTGAATGGGGCCCTCCTGGGTGGTTCCCTAAAAACCCCATGAGTCATACAATCAAAAAAGAAAAAGCAGATCCTGAAATCTGTAACAGCACAGTTTCAGAGTCGCAGGCACATTTTTTTGCATTTGCTTCCAGATTCCTGAACTCAAGTTTCATTCTATTGAAATAGGAGCTGGCGGTAAAAGGAGCAAAAACAATGTATTATGAGCTCCTTGGTTCATAATCGGCATTTTCTTGTTGCCTCACCATAGAACAAGGAGCAGCAGTAAGATTCTGTTCTCAGCTCCCAGAGCAGCTGTGCTGACATTTCAAGCAGCTGGGTCTAATGTCAGCAATTGACGTTTAAGGTTGATCATTTCGCGAGCTAAGTTAAACACTCCAGGCCTGCTCGTAAGCCCCAGCGACGAGGGAAGCGCTCTCAAGGCAAACAGCCAGTGAGAAGAACCCCCCCCCCGCCCACAGAAGAGAAAGTTTCCCTTTTTAATGAACTATTTAAAAAGGAAGAAAGGAAGGAAGGGCATCATATTTTAAACTAGGAATTACCTCTTTCATACTGCAGCCAAAGCACTTATCTGTTGGACTGAACATATCACTGTAATGGTTTTGTGTAATGATGTTTGGGAAGTTAAAAGTCTGCGATGGGAAAGATTCAACTCATTTGCACCATCATTAAGAAATGAATGAGAGCCACAGCACTGAAGAGTTGGATGTGGTGCTCTTACACCAGAAAGAAGCATGCTTGGAGCGTTTCCCCGGGGCCTAGGCAGGCCTCCAGACTTCTGGAACCAGGAATGACTAAGTCAAAGCAATTAGTGAAGGTATAGAAATCAAAACATCTGCGCAAAAATGTCTCCTTTTACTTCAGGAGCTGTCAATTTCCAAAGCCAAACTGGGGAAGAAACATTTTCTATAAGACATGGAAGGAAAATCATTTGTTCTTAACCACGCCATTGAATAAGCCTAGCAAGGCGGTTGTTGGAGAGATCACAGCTATCCTGTGAGAGAAAACGGGTGGGCAGCTTGTAGCATCAAATGGAGTGTAGCTTAGACTTGCATAAGAAAGTTAAGTTTAGGAACAGGGAAAATGGAAAAATATAGGTTCCATGAAATAGAAAGAGAATGTATAGAACAATTATTATCTCTCTGTGTGTGTGTGTGTGTGTGTGTGTGTGTGTGTGTTTGTTACTGGGAATTGAGCCCAGGGGTGCTCTATCTCTGAGCTACACTCTTACACTCTCAGCCCTTTTTATTTTATTTAGAAACAGGGTGTCGCTAAGTTATTGAGCACCAGCCTTGAACCTGCCATCCTTTCTCCTCAGTCTCCAAAGCACTAGGATTACAGGTGTGCACCACCACACCTGGCTGAACAATTATTGTCTTTTTGTTTGTTTGGTACTGGGGACTGAACCCAGGAGTGTTCTACCTCTGAGCTATAACCCCAGCCCTTTGGTTTGTTTGTTCATTTGTTTGTTTGTTTTTAAACAGAGTTTCTCTAAGTTAATGAGGCTGGCCTCAAACCTACAATCCTCCTGTCTTGGCCTCCCAAATACTGGTATTACAGGTATGTGCTATCATGCCCAGCTGCACAATTATTATCTTAAACCACACGGAACTCTGATAGTTTCTAAGAGCTTGTGGAGGAAGCTACAAACCAAAGGTGTTTTCTTTCAGGTCCAGTGAATAGAAACACTAAGCAGGTGCCTGGACACAGAGAGGGGAAGACACAAATGAATAGAAACCTAGGATTCGGGATCACAGGTGCAGATCCTGCGAACAACAGCAGTAATAGCAACATACAAATTCTTTCCTCCCTCACGGCCATTGAACCTGCTCTGCCCTCTCTCCACCACACTCCCTGATTCACACGGCTACCTCTCCTCATCCACCACCACTCGCCATGAGCCTTTCCCAACCGCCAGCCCCTCTCCACCATATTGCTGTGCCCAAATCCCTTCATGACTCCCATCACCACCTCCATTTGTCTTACTCATCATCTGTGCGTTTGTTAAGGATGGTCTCCCCAGTGGTAGCAAGCGTTTAAAACTAACTGCGGGGGAAGAGGAATGAGAGCAAACATACACAGCCCATAACTTCCTTATAATAATAGAATATACAGTATTCTTCATTGTAAATTCCATATAGTTAATCGATTCTCACAGAATGCCTTTGTTGATTTTTGCCAAATTCTTGTATCTGTAGCCAAACCATGGTTGCAGTTCACCTATGGTTTGACGGGTGGAGTTGTGTCCCAGTCTTCTCTTTCCTGATAAAAAAAAAATATATATATTGTCATGAAATCTGATGTCACCTACTATTAAACTGTTTTAACTGTACACAGTTAAATGTGTTTTAACTGTACACATTCTGTTCAGTATATTAAAACCTTTCTGCTTCCTCACTACTGGTTTCAATAGTGCTAGCTGTGGTTTTAGATTTTTGTAGAGTTTCAAGGATTGGAACGTTGTTTAACGACAGCGTGCAAAATTCTTGGAAATGGAACACTTTGCTCTCGTGGGCCAAGATGAGCCTTCCGCCTCCCCTGCTTGGATTGCAGTAAGTTCTATGAGAGAGTGAAGGCACCTGGCACGTAACACATCGATACAGATCCTTTCCTAACACAAAACTTATCCTGGTTTTGATTCTCTTAAATCCTTCTATGTCTAACTAATCTTCCAGGGATACAAAGACTTTAAAGAGTACTACACTCTCAGTCAGCTGAGGCTGCCCAGTTACTAAGGATGGCAGCTACCACCCTAATTACTACAGGCTTCTAATGATCAGAAAACTTGGTTAGACGTGAGACCTTGAGCAGAAGGCATCTGGAAAATTCTTCTCACTGTCAGACTGCCATTTCATAGACATCGTGTCATGGGTTTTAAAACGTTGAAAGGGTTTTGGTCTCCTGATTCAATGTTGCTTAATTCTGTCTATTCATAGAAGTCTGCAACTCCCACCCAGCCTGGTCACGTGATCAGACGCGGCTTGTGTTTAGCTCTTCAGATATACGGATGTATCTGTTTCTAGAGCTTCCATAACAAAGTACCACAGACCGAGTGGCTTAAAAAACAGAAATGTGCCAGGCGTGGTGGCACATGCTTGTAATCCCAGTACTTGGGAGGCTGAGACCAGAGGATCCGGGTTCGCAGCCAGCCTCAGCTACTTAGTGAGGCCCTCCGCAACTTCGTGAGACCCGATTTCAAAATAAAGTATAAAAAATAGGGCCGGGGGTGTAGCTCGGAGGTAAAACGCCCCTGGGTTCAATCCCCGGTACCAAAAAAAAAAAAAAAAAAACCCAGAAATGTATTATCTCACATTTCTGGAGGCTGGAAGTCCTAGATCAAGGTATTGGTCAGTTTTCTTCCTTCTGAGGGACGCGAGAGAGAATCTGTTCCATGCCGCTCTCCTAGCTTCTGGTGGTTGGCTGGCAGTCTTTAGCAGTCTTGGCTGGTGGACACATCATCTCTGTCTTCAGGTTCACATGGTATTCTTCCTGTGTGTATGTGTGTCTGTGTCCAAATTTTTCCTTTTTGTAAGGACGACAGATACATTGAGTAGGCCCAACTCTCTCCTATATGATATCATCCTAACTAATTATATCTGCAATGACTCTATTTCCAAAGTCACATTCTGAAGCACAGGGATTAGGACTTCAATGTATGGGTTTTTTTTTTTTTTTTTTGGTACTAGAGATTGAATTCAGGGGCATTCTACCTCCGAGGTACACGCTCAGCCCTATTTTATTTTTTTATTTTTGAAACCAGGTCTCACTAAGTTGCTGAGGCTCACTAAGTTGTTGAGGCTTGTCTGGAACCTGAGATCCTCCTGTTTCAGTCTTCCAAGTATTGGGATTACAAGTGTGTGCCACCATGCCCAGTCAATGTATAAATTTTTAGAGAACACTATTGAACCCATAACTGTACGTACTTTTTTTCTTTTTTGGTCTAAGTCTAAAGACCTTTGAACTATACAAGATCTCCTCTATCCACAGTCCTATCCATACTTTCTCATTCATCCTGAGCCCTTCCCATTCATATTGTCTTGTTATTATCGGTTCACTTGCCTATCTTCTCCTCTAGCAACTTGAGGGCAAGGACCCTATCTTAGTCACCCTTGTATTCTAACCACCCAGGACTATACTTGATCCCACAGTCAACAACAAATGATTAAGTGGAGGAATGGGTCTCCCTAAGTCTACATTGTGCTGGAAAGTCTTACTAAAGAAAACTTAAAGTTTGGTCTTAATTACCAAGTCAACCTTATTTGCCTATTCCAACAGGACTTTCCAGTGGAACAGCACAGAATATCATCAAGTAGCTTTTGGCTATGGTGTTTCTTGGTAAAAGTTGGAAAATCATGGTGACCTATAATGATTGTTCTGTGATTTGTACTGATTTCACAGATATCTGTCAGCTACAATAGCACTCGGGAATGTAGGGGAGTATGAAGGGATGTGGTGAGCTGAGGTCTTCCCTCTGTTCTAGGGAGGAACTCTGCTACCATAAGGATCTTACTTGTTTCAAGTTCAAACAAGATTAAGTCTAGATGAACTTGAACTTGCAAGTTGAACAGGTAAATAGATCCCTAGTCAAGGGACAGAACCAAAATTAAGATTTAGTAATGCAAGACACAATATAGGGCATGAAAGTTAGTTTTCTACCACTACATAATAAATTGTCATAAATTTAGCAGCTTAGAACATCACAGTTTTGTTATCCTACAGTTTCTGTGGGTCAAAAGTCTGGACAAGGCTTACCTAGCTCTCCGCTTAGGGTCTCACTAGGCTACAAGACAGCTGTCAGCCAGGCTGCATTTTCATCTGGAGGTTCCACTGGGAAAAGATCTGCTCCCAAGCTCCCTCAGAATTCAATTCCTTGTGGTTGTAGGACTGAGGTCCCTGTTTCTTGCTGGCTGTGGCCAGGGTCTGCTGTCAGCTCTAAAGGCCACCTGGATTCTTTGCCATGAGGCTTCTCCATTCTTTCACAATATGACACTGTATTTCTTCAAAGTCAACAACAGAGAAAGGTACTCTGACCTAATGGAAAGCCTGGCACCAATTAAACCAGGTCCATTCAGGACACCCTACATTTTGATTATTTCAAAATCAACTGATTGAGCACTTTAATGACACCTACTAAATCCCTTCACCTTTGCCATATGCTACTGGCCAGAAGTAGGTTTCAAATCTCACTCAAACTCAAGGCGATGTTACATGATGTGGGGACCATGGAACCCGTCTTGGAATCTTTCTGCCTGCCTCCACATGTATATCCTCTTGCTGTAACTTCAGGGCAAAGCCATGGAAAAATAATAAGTCTGAGGTGAACTTCACAGAATTCCAGGGTTGGAAAGGACTTTGAGTCATTCTCTACCTCGATATGAATAATCCTGAACCAGACCTGAAAAATGAATACATATGCTTCCATAAATCTCCAGGAAAGTGAGTCTCTTTGTAATCAGCACTTGTGGATAATACAAGCTTACACTGCCAGGAGGGAAACAGGTTTCTTATCCTGTACCAGGTCCATTTCCTGGGTAGTGCCTTCCTAGTTTTCTAGGGCACAGAGTTAGGAAGATTGCACAGCTAAGAGCAGAGTGGAAAATAATTCTAGAATCAACTGTTGATGTCTTCTCAGGAAGGCATAATGGAGAAAAGCATATGATATAGTTGCTCATGTTGTCATAACAAATAACAAATAACAACAGGACCAGACTAGAAGACCTCTCTTCTAGTCCCAGCTACATTCTACCAGGTATTTTTTTTTTTTTTTTTTTTTTTGCGGTACC
>PVJS01008910.1:0-51841 GCA_004027185.1 Glis glis | reverse complement strand
TCCTGTTGAATGGCAATAGCTTCACCCCCTGGTCCCTGCCCTTCTGCCAAAGCCATGTGGGCTGGAGGTCAGATGCTGTAATACTAAGGTCCTACTGAAAAGTTAAAGGATTTTTTTTTTATAATGATTTGCTAGCACATGATGTACATACACAAACCTATAAGACTCAATCACTATCCGGAGCATGAAAGGGAGGGAAGGGAGGGAAGGGGGAGGGAATAGGGTGGGATTAAAATGTGCAATGTGTGTATGTATGATGTTCATACCCTGACATATATCAAAATGTATAATTACAATGCACCAATAAATGAACATAAAAAGTCTAAAAAAAGTGACTGATGGTTCTTGTACTTGTTTTTGAGAAACTAAATTCTTATATTGGTCTTGTTTAAATTGGGGCATTCTATGTTGGAGTGTACACTTTTGAGTAAAATTGATGTGGTCAAAATCAGTCTTCTTCATTCTACTGGTGGGAGCCAGAGTTGTGGCCTCACCCAGTTCCCCTTCTCCAGCCTGGTGCACTGAAGCCCCAGGCACAGGAAGTGGCTGCCCTTGACCTATAGGAGGACAGCTTGTGTTCTTAACTCTGGGGTAGCAGGGTGGCCTATTGCCAATGAATAATGCTGGGATATGTTAGCCTCCCAGAAGGAACTGCATGTTGGGAGAAAATTCATGTTCTAACAATTTCCTGTGGTCTAGGAATGAGGCTGGATTTCTCCTAGCCTCTTCCTCTGCTCTGCTTAACTTCCTGCACTCCATAATTGGTTTCTCCAAAGAGCACACCCTCCATAAATCACCTGCACAAGATTCTTTCTCTTAGGTTATGCTCCTAGGGAAACTGACCTCTACTACATCCTGTGACCTATAAATACTAATTTTTTATTCAAAACTCATCAGTTTGTTACTGTTTATTTAGTCATTCTCATTAATAATTACAATATCTTCAAGACAACATGAACATTTTCTCTAAGGTCATAAAGGAAGAGGAAGATGAGAAGTTGCATATTGAATGCCTCTCAGGTATCACCTCATTTAGTCACTGCCCAAATCTTACAAGGAGGGTATTTTTTTTTATCTCCTTTTTCTTTTTTTGATTAATAGGAGACCACATGTTAGCTAGGTCAGGAAGGCATAATTAATTCATTGGGATTGCAAGATCAAATTTGGTCTTCCTATTCCAAAGACTTAGTTACTTTTGTTTGTTTTTATTTCCCTAATCTGTTTTTCTTCACTTCCTCTCTCTTTTTATCTTGTTCCTCAATGTATAATCCCAGTTCCAAAATGATGAAACTACCCTTATTTCACCAATAACCAATAACATCATTAATAGTCAAAAGAAAAATAGTTGGGTTTTTCATAAGACATAATTCTTTTAAAAAGTTCACACTTGAAATAATTAAAATGGAACAAATTAAAACTATATAATTTGGTTGGTTTGACCCCATGTAAGAAATCAACCTGTTGTGCACTGAGGTCCGAAGTGTGAATTCTTTCAAGCTAAACATATGCAAAATAATTGTCTGATGCTGAGGTAAACATTCCCAGGGAGAATTTCATTTATTGACTTTTTCTGCAATGTTTTATTGGTGAATTGTGTTGATAAAGTGTGAGGGTGGTGTGGGTAATTGCATACTTTGGATGGATGTGGTCTGTTTGTATAATGATGCTTTAGCTCTACTTCTAAAAGTAAATATGAAAAGAAAATGTGTAACTCATTGAATGGAGTAAACTTAGTCAAGGTTCAAAATTGGGTCAACAGTTCTTCACATTTACAAATGTTTATTACTTCTTTAAAACTAAATCCTTTGCAAGTGCTGGAATTGTCTTTTAAAATATTTGATAGTGACTGCACTCATCACATATATTGATTAAAAATGTGTGTTTTTCAGTTCCTTGCTCAGAAGAATTTTAACCATAAACACTGTTACTTTTTGGTTAGATCACTTTTTTGGATCATAAATCATGACTAGATTATTTAAGTCTAGATTATTTGGGTAGTTAGGTAATGTGAATACCAGCCTGTTTGTTATTGGTTCAGAATATTTATGTTTAAATGATGTAGGATATTTGGAAAGGAAGACAAAAAGCTCTCCTAAAAGGCATTGCCAGGCAGGAACGGTGCTCATGTCTGTAATCCCAGCACCTGGGAGGCTGAGACAGGAGAATCACAGATTCATGGCCAGTCTCAGCAACTCACTGAGGCCCACCACAACTTAGTGTGACCCTGCTTCAAAGTAAAAGCTATACACAACTTAGTGTGACCTCTGCTTCAAAGTAAAAGCTATACCCCCAAGTGGGGATATAGCTTGGAGGTAGAACACCCCTGGGGTCAGTCCCCAGTAAACACACACATACACACACACACACACACACACACACACACACACACACACACTGCCTTTACTCTTATTTATCATGCCACATCAACTACAGCTGTATTTACCACGGAATCAATACATGAAAGTCATAGAAAATCTCTAATCGTTGCACTTTAAAATTCAGCTCGAGTTATTAGTGTCAAAACCTGAATTTCCAAGGTCAACTTTAGGAGGACCATCTATTTACATAAAAACTAACAATAAATGCTTTCATCTGTTTCTCTGACTGCTTCGTCTTATGCTGCACATCAAGGAAGTTAGTATTCAAATGCTATTTTCAAGTTGCAATTAACTTGAAGTTCACATATCTGGTTTGTTATTGTATTACTGCAGACAACTAAAACCCGGACTGTAAGCTGAACTTGTCTGGCTCATGTAGGGCCAAGAAGGAAAGGGGGAAGGGGGGGTTGAGGTCTTGTCCTCTTCTGCAATGACCAATCCACTCATACACTTTTATAACTGACTTTCCTGCTGTTCTAATTGGAGAGAAAGAACAGTTTGATCCAGGCCTTTCTTTTTCCCTTCCTACTACTTCCCGTTCCTCAGCATGGGTTCAGAGTTGCTCTGTGCTTCTCTGTTAGATCTTCCCTGAGCCTGACATCTTGAGTGCCAGAGGCCATGCTCATTTTAGCTTAGGTCTATTGGTGTCTCTCCACATCTTCCATATTGTGAATCCTTATAAAACTTTGCCTGTGAATAATAAAACAATCTAATGCATTCAGACACTTAACACCATTGGTTAGTGATGAACTATATAGGGGACAGAGCTTGGGCAACGTAATTTAACTTCATTTTGATGTATAAAATGAAATCTTTTTCAAACTGGCTTAAGAATGACCTAAGTCTCTCGTGGTTGAATATGAGAAGCAATAGATATTTATCAGATGATTTTGGTGCATAGCAAATTGCGAGAATACCTAGACTCCAGAATTGCTCTGGATCCTTGGCAAAGCTTTATCAAGGCCCCTGATAATCTTGTCTTTGTTATCATCTCCCATTTTGCACCCTACTGCAATTCATTCAGCTACCAGCCAGTTTCCAAGTGTGGAGTGCCCTTTCTCACTTGCTGCTGACCCCCTATTCTCCAAGGCTGATGCCAGCCTTCCTGTCTTTGAGAAGGTTTTCAATACCACTTGGGTGGAAGAAAACAACTGCCCTGGTGACCACCCACTGTCACATACCCTACAGTTAACATCTAGCCTACAGTGCAGCCCAGGGTAAGGCACATGTATTGGACTTGGTACTCCTTGAAGTCAGGGATCATGACTCACTTGTCTTATGAGTATTTTGGTTCCTGTCAAAATTTTCAACACATAATAGATCTTGATAAATACAGATTATAGAATGGATATTTCAGAGTCATCTTGGTAAAAGGTATGAATCAATTAGTTGTCACTTCATTAAACAATTCTACTCTGGGAGGGTTCTTGAATATAGGTGATGTGATGATGTAATTAAGGTTAAATGGGGTCATAAAAGTGGGGCCCTTATCCAATCTGACTGGGGCCTTTGGAAGAAGAAGGGGAAACACCAGGATGCATGCACAAAAACATCCAGGCCATGTGAGGACACAGCCAAAAGGAACCTGTCTCAAGCCAAGGAGAGAGGCCTCAGGAGAAACCATTCTTGTTGACCCCATGATGTTGAAGGTCTTGCCTCTAGAATTGTGAGGAAATAAATGTCACTTGTTTAAGCTGCCCACTCTGTGGTACTTTGTTTTGTCAGCCCAAGCAGACTAACACAGGTGATATTATTGGCATCCATTCTCTCATTTTTTCCTAACTATAAGGAATCCTGACTGTGTTCAGCTTAACTATCAGCTGATGATCTTGCTTTCTATCTTACTGAGAAAGTAGAAGCAGCACATTTCCACCATGACATCCATTGACCTCATAACCATTCATGCTTCTATTCTCTGGCTCCTCTCCTGTTTGGAGGAATGGATTGTGCATGCTTCTCTGGACAGGTGGACCAGGCTCCCACGCACCCACCCACACAAGAACACTGACCCAGCAATTTCTTTCTCTCTCGTTCACTATCAACTTGTCCTTCTCTGAAAGGATGGTTCCAAGCAGCAAGCAGAAATACAAAATACATCTCATTATTGGAAAACATCCTCTCAATCCCTGTTAAATATACTGGACATTTTCACCCAATCTATTTCCTTTCATTCTCATAACTGTATGAAGTAGAAATCCTTTCCCTTATCCTATGAGATGAGAGTGTGAGGTACATAGAGTTTATAGGGAACAACGCATGGTCTCAGACTCATACCCTCTGACTCCAAAGACAGTGCTCATTTGAGAAGGTGACCCAGTGCATTAGAATAGTACCCAAAGAAGAGCACATCCTCTATGCATAAGCATTGAAAACGTTCTCTCATCTGTTTATGGATATCCAGGTAATGTTTTGCCTACTCCTTGATCTGACTGCAATATATGGGAATTGGAGAATTGGCCATCTTCCCATTAAACATTAACTCTCTACCATTCTGTGATGCCATTTAGGGAGTAAAAAGAAACTCTGCCCAATAGGTGAAGTTGCTGAAAAACTGAACTTCAGAGTAGCCATGGATTACTATATTTTCAGTATAAAAAAGCTTTTAAATTGTTTCAATATTCTACAAGTGCAAATGAGAAAACAGGATGTACAGTAGACACAGTCATATTTTACATCAAAGAAGCCTGAATACTCACTGGCCAGAAGGATCCAAATGCAGTAAAATCCTTAATTCTTTAGCGTAGAGCAAAACTCTGGGCCACAGGCTTCTGTGCCCTTTCAGGCTATCATGGGCTGCCAGAGAGGACTCTGAGGAAATTTTCTGAATATTTTGAATACCACCAGAGTATTAGAAATACTTTTAAAATAAGTAAAACACATAAATGAATAATGAAGTACAGTCAAATGTTTTGGGACCTGCTAGGTAGATACTACTGGGTACAGATTAAACCTCTATCTAGACATTTAAAACTTTTGGAATGTGAGATTAGAGAGTGGGCTGAGCAAAGATATTGGAAGATATTGGCTTCACAGTGTAGAGTTGCAGCCAGAACACGTTCTAGCTTGTATCCTTGTGCCAGTCATCAACCTCACTAAGCCTCAGCTTCCTCAAGTGACATGGAGATAAGCTTCCGAGGCCTGTTGTAAGGATCAAATGAGCAAATGCACAGGAAGTCTTTGTTATGGACTGACTTATGTCTTCAAAGGCATATGTTGAAACTCTAAACCCCAGAACTTCAGAATACGACCATATACGAAGCTAGAATCTTTATAGAGGTAATTAAGATGAAGTTATTAATCCAGTATGACTGGTGTTCTTATGAAAAGGGCAGATTTGAAGACAGAAACACACACACACACACAATGCCATGTGAAGATGAAGGCAGAGGTTGGGGCTGGGCTTCTACAAACTGAGGAAGCACCATGTGTTAGTCAGCTTTCTGTTCCTGTGACAAACACTTAAAATAATCAACTTATAAGGGAGAAAGGTTTGTGTAGCTCAAAGCTGTTGAGATTTCAGTGCATGATCAGGCGGACTCATTTATTTCTGTTCGCTGGTTGGGAACATCACATCATGGCAGGAGTACCAGGTATAGCAAAGTAATTCACCTCATGGTTGGGAAGCAAAAAGAGAGAGAGGAAGAGGAAGGGGCTAGGTTTCCATTATCCCATTCAAAGGTATGCTCCCAGTGACTGAAGATGCCCCACCAGGCCTTGTCTTTTAGAGGTCTTACCATCTCTCATTAGACGTTGGATCCTATCCCTTCTTCCTTTAACACATGGGTCTTTAAAGGACATTCCAGAGATCCAAACTATAGCACACTGGAAGCTAGGGAAGAGGGCTGGAACAGAACCTTCCTCCAAGGCCTCAGGAAGAACCAGTCTTGCTAATGCCTTGATCTCATATTTCAAGTCTCCAGATCATGAGATAATAAATTACTATAGTTTAAGCCACCCAGTTTGTGGCATGTTATTACTATAGCCTTAGGAAACAAATACACACTTAAAACATTGTATGCTCCTAATTATTCTTGATCAATAATTATTATTTATTTCTCTGTTACACTATTGCTACTTTATTTATTTTTTTTGGTACTGGGGATTTGGTGATTGAACCCAGGGGCATTCTATCTTCAAGCTATACCACAAGCCCTATTTTAATTTTTATTTTGAAATACAGTCTCAATAAGTTGCTGAGTCTGGCCTTGAACTTTCAATCCTCCTGTCTAAGCCTCACAAGTACTGGGATTACAGGCATGTGGCACCACACCCAACTCTGTTAAGCTTTTTAATGCTCTCAAATACTTGTCTTCATACTAATACAAAAGAAACTGTGCACCTTTGCCCAGCACTGAACTTCAGCACTGGTTTCTCTTTTCTGATCAGTATGTTGCTATTAGAAAAGTCAGCCTTTGGCACCTGGAAAGATTAACCTTCTATCCTACTTGCCCTTTTAGCAGGCAGTTAAGTAGGAGGATTCTTTGCCAGTGGGCACTATAAAGGCCTCTGGCTTAAATCAGGATCCATGCACCAGTCCCCATTGATGTGAGGTAGGGTGGGGACTTTGGAGCCCATCCCTTCTTCCTCTTCATATTTCCTTTCAACTGCATGACTTTGATGTTTATTACTCGTCATAACTTCAATTTAACAGTCTCAGGGTGGACAAAGGGCTCCCAATATGATGAGCTTGATGTCCTCAAAGATGTCCTTGTCCTACCTCTTTCCTAGACCTTCATGAATCATTCAAGGTAGTCCTGGCCCGTGTGATCTTCACTGGCAGGATCCACAGGAATCTTTGCAACCCCACAAGGCCAGTGTGTGAAACTACTCTGTTAATAGAGAAAACTTTATATTCTAATAATACAAATGGTGAACTGAGTGAGTAGGGCAGTTCTTGTAAGTGTGTGGGAGAGAACTTTGGGTATAAGCTGATCGCCAGGATTACATAAACTTTACTCCCATGAGCTGTACATGGTGCATGAGCTTATTTCTCTCTAGGTTGTTCCTGGGTTGTCAGGTGGGAGGCACAGAGAAAGAGACCTGGGGAGTTGGTAAGATTATTAGGGTGGAAAAGTAGTAGGATCAGCCCTTCTTTCACTTTTTAGAAAATTTACCATGAGGTCACAGACTCAATTTTGGCATAACTAAGAAGTTCCCCAGTGATAGGACTAAGATGAGAATGGATGATTTTTTTGACCCCCAAGACTCAAGGAGAGGATGGTGTATATAAATATGTGTATGTGTGTGTGCACATGTGTGTGCACAAGCTGCACAGCTCCTTAACAAATTTTATGAGGAGTAGTTTATGAGAAGTTATACAGTTACCCAATGCACACTATTTTTTTGTGGTACTGGGGGTTGAACAGGGGCCTTCTACTTCTGAGTTATACCCCCAGCCGTTTTTATTTTTTATTTTTGAACAGGATCACACTCGGTTGCTGAGACTCTCGCTAAGTTGCTGAGGCTAGTCTCAAACCTGCAATCCTCCTGTCTTGGCCTCCCAAGGACTGGGATCACAGGTGTGTGCCACCACACCCAGGTCTCAGTGTGTAATATTATGCTTTCCTTCTTTAAATGGGTTGGTTTGTCCATGGATCATAGAAGGTAATTGACTTGCTGAACCAAACACATAAATTTAGTGCTTCTGGTTATGTGTTTTAAAAATATCCAAGTTTAAGTTTTATTGTCAGAACCTTCTAGCTTTGAAACATGCAGCTTCAGACTAATTGCTCAGTTGTAGATGTCGATACTTATCTGAACACAATTGGGAAGCTTCATCTCTCCTTTTATCTGTATTTCAAATAGGAATTTCATTGGTAGGGCAGTGTTTGACAATTCTCTCTCTAGTTTTTGCTAATTGATTTACATATACTGGTCATAATTTTATTGATTGATGCAAGTGTTCAGCAGTGTCAATTTTTTATGCATTGCTAAGTACACTATTTCTAGTCTGGGAATTCAGAAGAAAATCAGTTATATTAAATGAATCACCCAGTACCTTTATAATATGCACCTTTAACCGGAAGTCTATTTTTAAGCCTAAAGAATGGGTTCCTTCAGCAATGAAATATTTATTTATTTTGTGGTACTGGTAATTGTACCCAGGGTCATTCTACCTCTGAGCTATACCCGCCCTTTTTATTATTATTGTTATTATTTTGAAATAGGATCTCAATAGGTTGCTGAGAGTTTTGCTATGCTACTGAGGCTGTCCTCGAATCAGTGGTCCTCCTGTCTCAACCTCCCAAGTACTAGGATGATAGGCGTGTGTTATCACACCTAGCATTTCAAATGCTGCACATTGAAATGGCCACAGAATCACATTTTAGAAGTTTTATAGCCATAAGAGAGCTTATTCCGAAGCTTATTGCTCAAATTTAAAAAAGAAAAAAAATGGAGTTAGTTGATTCAAATATGTTGAGAGGAAAATATGGTTTAAATAAATGCCCTATATTCTTGTATGTTCTTCTACCATACCTCTCAGGTCTTATGTTAACTATTTAACTGGATCTTGACTATTGATATTCTAATTATTCATTTTTTGTTCATATGTAATAACTATATATTAGGTAAAATATTCATGTTAGCAATCTCTTCTCCAATTGACTGTTAATTCCTTGATAGTGAAGAATATTTTACTTCTTTAAATTCCGTTGCCTGCATATGATAGGTATCCAAATTAGTTATGGAAAGTATGACTGAATAACATAGCACTTCCAAAAGTAGCACCCTTTTAGTTGGTGAGAGAAAAGAAGAGGAAGGTACAAGGGCCTAGGAATTAGGATATGCTTCCTACTGGCCATCACACCTAGGAAAAGCCACAAGATTACAGGAAGGAAAAACAAATATCTGTGCTCTACCCCATTCACCTGGCTCCTTTCCTCTCCTGCTGGGAAGCTTTGGACAAGCATACTCTATAACCTGCAAGTCAAATAGGGAAATCACGTGACTTGCTCAAGGACCCTGAGACCATGATGGTGGAATTGGAGAGGCAGGCAGACTTGGTCCACTTGCATCTCCAAATCAGCTCCTACACTTCACTCCAACTCCATGGAGATATTTAAAAGCTTTCCAAGTTTAGGAATTTGCCATTTGCCTGTGAGAGGGAAGGAAAAGAGTAGCAACTTTAATCATTGAATCACTTTATTTATTCAGTTAGCAAACTTTTATTTTGCTAACATTTTAATATAGAATTACTGAAAGTAAAATTGAGAGGCCAAGGTACCTTGGGAAATATGGTGCAGAGAAAAGAGAATAGAGAAGGCATTTTATGGGTTTCAAAAATTTGTCTACACTTGGCCCTGACTCCTGAATAGAAGATTTAACAGGTACAACTTATCATGGTGTTATTTAATTTGTTTTTAATTAAAGGAAGTGCACACTGTATCTATTATATAACCATATCTCTGATAGACTAACTGTACAATTAGTGTCTTACTTGGGTCCCCAGAGTACCACGCAATGACAAATATCTGATATTTACACACTAAACAATGTAATCTAAGTCCAGTCACCTACAATTTTATGCCAGTTCTCAGAAGAGCCATTTAAAAGCAAATCTGAAGTATACATAATAATGGTGATGAAAATAAACATTAAGCAAAGGAAGAAATGATAAACATAACCTTTAGACCACATAACTTCCCAGGATGTCAGCTATTTCAGCAACTGAAATGGTGCATTTATCATATTCTCATCTGTTCAATATATAATTATTTTAACTATTATGTGTGTTGTTTATAACCCATTATCTTGCAATAACAGCTTGCATGGATCACTGCATAATTTAAAAATATAATGGCTTTTCTTGCCAATATTTGATTTCCAACTCTAAATCTGCTGACTTTAACTATATCTGTGCCATGCACTCTGGGTAAATTGGTTTTTATTTCTGAAGGACTTATCTTAGAATATGCACCTGGACTTTCTTTTGTGTCAACTAGTTTCCTTTGGCTCTGATTCACCTGGTGGCTGGCCTGGCAAAATGGAATGAACTGGCGTCCATATAGGTGAATCAACTAAGTGAGCAGGAGCACAAATGTGCGACAATCATCTGGGAGGAGTGCATGGGATGAGGGCACCATCTAATTGTCCAGATGATGTGATCAATAAAACCCAGAAGTGAGATAATTCTGTCCTGAATTACTAAAATACTTGATCATATTAACTAGATAATTGCCTTTGTGGTAGTGTAGATGGCTATGTTACAGCTAACCAATGTAACTTATATATGAAAATTCACACGCGGACCCCACATAGGTTGAATTCATACCTTGCTTTGGTTAGCCTGGTTGGGTAAGCTACTGTTTTAAAGAAACATATTTATTTAGTTGCTAAGATTTATTAAGCACCTGGATGTATTGAGAGATAAGCATTGGTTAATACAAAGAACATGATAAGTCATATTCCTAAGAAATGTAGCGCCTACTTGGAAGGTGGGTACCTAGGAATATATTCATAATACGATATAAATGCAATAGTAAAGGTTCATATGGAATATTTTTGGAAAACCGAAGAAAGAGCAAATGTGTGCTTTGGGTTGTGTGTGGAGGGGTGTGTTGTTTGAAAAAATCTTTCTGGAAAATATAATGCCTGAATTGAGTTGTTGAGTCTGATGTAGTCAGGAGGAGAGGGAGTGGCAGGAAGGGCTTCCCAAGAGAGGGGACCAGAGGGGCACAGCCCAGGCAAACACTGAGGAAAAGGTATCATGCCTCACTGTCTGATTTTGGAGAAAGGGAATGAGTGTGAAAAGAGTTCGATGATGGGATTTTTTGAAATTGAAGGTATTCACACCTGCTGAATTCAATTTCCTCAAGGGAGCTGGAAGTAAGCTGAGAATGAGGGTAGTGAATGTGGCTTAGTGGCTTGGTGAAAGTGATAATGGTGTGGGATAATTGCTGAGGGGGATGGAAGAGACAGATAGACATAGGTATGTAAAGGGATTGAGAGGTGAGAGCCCAGCTACTGTCAGACACCAAAGTTTTGCCATGGGGCAAAACTGCAAGAATATATGGTTTTTCTACCTCCAATCTTGCTCCTGGGCATAGGGAAATAGAACATAAATTATAGTCTTGATTTAGCATTGGGATTTTCTTAGGCAGGTGCAGAACAACAAAAAAAATGGGGTGAAAGGAATTAAGGTATTGATAAGAGAGTAACTAGGATGCTCAACAATGGGGTCTAGATAGTTTTGGAAGGAAAAAGAATCTGAGAGGAGGTGTATAGAATGGGATATAAGTAGAGGAAATATGAGACTGGGGTCTTCATGCAACAAAATGTAGTATGGATAAGGAAGTGAGCAAGTGGAGGGGTTGCAAAACTATAGTTTCTCTGAGAGGCATGTTATGGTTAGATGTAGATTGTACCCTGAAGTGCTCATTTATTAATGTTCAGAATTGATATAATGAAGTCAAGAGGGCTGTGATCTCATCACTAAAAAAAATCCATTATAATGGATTTACTGGGTGATAACATAGGCAGATGGGGTGTGGCTAGAGGTGGTGGGTCTCTGCAGGTATAGTCTTGGGGACTATGTTTGTGTCTTTGAGTCCCCTTGCTTGCTTCTCTTGCTTCTAATTTGTATGATGTGAGAGCAGAGTCCTTGCTCTCTCCCTTTCTCTGCTTCTTGCCTCCACGCTCTGAGCTCTCAAGACCTGACTTGTCATGGACTGAACCTCTGAAATCTCCAGAACTGTGAGCAAATAAATCTTTTTTCTTCTAAGTTGTGTGGTCAGTTGTTTTGGATTATATTGTTTTGAATGCTGACTGAAACAGAGCAATTTGACAATATCTAGTTGTAGTAAGGTAGAATTTTAAAATGAGCCCTAGTGACCTGTGTCCTTTATAACACCTTCCCCTCAAGTGTGAGTGGAACCTGAGAATATGATGGATGTCATTCTATTGATTAGGCTAGGTATATGGCAAAGGTAATGGGATTTTTATAAAGTTATGGGATTTTTATTTTTATCTACCTCCACAGTAGGCATTAGATTTTTATATGACAAAGGAAATGAAGATGGAGATGTTAATATGGATTTCTAATCAATTGACTTCAACTTAATAAATAGTAAGGTCATCTCGAGTGGTCCTGATATGATCAAGACAACCCTTTAAATGGAGGTTTAGAAGACACTTAACTCTTCTCTAATTGTAAAGATGCAAACTGCCATGAGGTCTACGGCTCCAAGAAATGAATTCTTCCATCCACCATGTGGGCCTAGAAGAGGACCTCGATCCTTACATGATACTGTAGCAGTCCCAACCAAAAACTCTGTCAGCCTTTTGAGATCATGAGCAGAGGACCCAGACAAGGCTTGCCCAGATCTACAGAAAGTGTGAGCCAATAAGTAGTTGGTTTAAGCCTCCTACTTTGTGGGTATTAAGTGCAGCGATCAGAAACTATTCTATTGTCAAAGCCAAAAAATGTCCATCTGCCAGCAATTCTACTTCTAGATGTGTGATCTAGAGCTCTGCTATTATTATGGATTAAATGTTTGTGTCTCCTAAAAATTCACACATTGTAGCCTTAACCATAGTGTGATGGTATTAGGAATCAAGGCTTTGGGAAGGTAATTAGGTTTAGATGATGATGGGATTAGTGCCCTTAATGAAGAGGAAGCGATACCAGAGCTTCCTTTATTATGTGAGGATGCATTGAGAAGACAGCCATATGGGAGCCAGATATAAGGCTTTCACCAGAACTCCACCATGATGCCAACTTGGTCTTGGGCTTCTCAGCCTCCAGAACTGTGAGTAATATGTCTTTGTTGTTTAATGCGCTAAGTTTATAACATTTTGTCATAGCAGTCCAAGGTGACCAAGATAGCTATACAATATGGTGGCCATGTGCCACATGTGGTAGTTGAGTACTTTAACTGTGGTTAGTCAGAATTGAGGTGTGCTGTAAGTTTAAATTGATACTGTATTTAACAGACATATGAAAGAAGGCAAAATAACTCATTAATTTCCATGCCAAAATGATAATAATTTAGATATATTAGGTTGAATTAAGTATATTATTAAATTAATTTCATCTGTTTTTAGTTTAAAATGTGGCTACTAGAAAATATAATATATATATATGATCCACATTATACTTCTATTGTACAGTCCTGCTTTAGAGAAAACCTTGCATTTGTAAATAAAGACTATTACTTAGATGTTCATCACAGCATTGTTTGCACGTGGAAAAAAAGGACACAGCCAAAATATCTATTCATAGGTTAATGGACAAATATGTTGAAATATATTCAAGGCACAAGTTATTCCCTCTACTTGGATCTGTTACCATCCTAATTTGCATGTCCTACTCCCTCTCTTCCCTCAAGTATTTATTTATTCAAATTTAACATCTTTAGCCAGGCATGGTGGCGCATGCTTGTAATCCCAGTACTTTGGGAGGCAGAGACCGGAGGATCCGGGTTCGGGGCCAGCCTCAGCTCGCGCATGGTGCGCGCGCGCTCTCTCTCTATCTCTCCCTCTCTCTCTCTTTCTCTCTCTCTCTCTCTCTCTCTCTCTCCTTAGTGAGGCCCTCCACAACTTAGTGAGACCCGGTTTCAAAATAAAGTATAAAAAAAAATAGGGCCGGGGGCGTAGCGGGGAGGTAGAACGCCCCTGGGTTCAATCCCCGGTACCACAAAAAAAAAAATTTAACATCTTTATATAAGATGTTTTCTAACTACCTTATATAATATAGCAATTCTCATTTCTCTCCTCAAGGAGCCCTACCCTCTTCTGAGCCTTGTTTTTTCAATGATTATTGTCATCATTAGAAGTACTGCATTTCCTTTTATGTATATCTGATTCCCCTTGGTAGAGTATAAGTTCCATGAGATTGAGGATTTTTCCTTAGTATTATATTCTTTTGTACATAACGGTGTCTGATGCATAGTTAGTATTCCGTAAGTATTTGTTGAATGAACAAATTTTAAAATACTAGATTTAAATGGAAATGAATGAACCAGGTAAATAATAAATATGAACTAGTATAGATACATTTCAAAACTTTGATTAGGAAAGAAAATTTCTGGGTAAAATATATAAGGACACAAGTATATATACATATATATATACACAGACACACACACACATATATTCCCAGACAAAACATAATATGTTTACATATCCCCTCAGATATATGTATACAAATATATATATATATATATATATATATATATATATACATATAAAATGACACTCATTTTTAAAGTAAACATGTGTGTGCATGTGGACGCACACATACCTGACAGACTGTATTTGCTATATAAAGCAGATCCTGTAATAAATGTAGCACGGAACCAGGATATTAGTAGCTGAATAAAAGGAGGAGGTTTATCTACATGAATCCCTGATGCTATCTTATAAATACAAATGTTATTTAGAATCATATAAACTAGGGAAAGTTTGGTAGAACCTTCTGGTAGAACCTTCTGAAGTAGACGTGCTGACGTCTACTTCAACATTTCTGGTAGGTGACTGTTCACCTGGCCATTGATGGACTATTTCAGGAACAAGTATCTTAGTGCCTTAATTATTCTATGGCTTGGATGTTCGTGTCTCTTCCAAAATTCACATTCATTGACACTTAATCCCCATTGTAACAGTATTAAGATGTGTGGCCTTTAGGATGTGATTAGTGCCTTTATGAAAGGGATGGAGGGGATTATCTGGGCCCTGTTTGTTCTTCTACTCCTCTGCCATGTGTGGATGCAGCAAGAAATCCCTCACAAGACATCAAATGTCTTGATCTTGGACTTCCTGGCCTCCAGAATTGTAAGAAATAAATTTCTATTCTTTATAAATTACCCAACCTCAGATATTTTGTTATAGCAGCACATATGAACTAAGACAGTTTTATATATAAGACAATGCTTATCACTGGCAAAAACAGTGAACTATGAAAGTTTAGGAACTGATCTATTTTCTGTCCAGAGTTACATAGGGAATTGAGGGAAGAATCTGAAAAATCTACTCTTCCCATATGTCCTAAACATAGAGGGTGCTGGGAGAAATGTTTTTCTTTAACACAATGTAGACTAGGTGATGATGCTGAAATACATGGAGGCAGAATGCAGTTGCTTTTCAAGAGATGTGGAATGAAAAATATATAGAAATTTGGCTGAGTTTGTTGGCCAGATCCAATGTCATCTAAATAATCCATGGGACACCTTGTCCTGGCAATCAAAATTAAGTGGCAGGCAATAATGAGCAGTGTCCTGCAGTGGAGTCACAGTAGGATAAAAATATGTCAAAGCTTATGTTTCTCCAGAACCTTAATTTTTCCCCTAGTGTAATTTTTTGCCCACATCCCATATAAAACAACAAACCAACCATTCACTGACTTACTAAGTAGAAGTCCAAATAAATATTAAGGCATATATGGGTGTCTCAGTGAAGAGTTTTATTTCTTTCTCTTTGACATTTAAAAGCTTGAATTTAAATATTAGATTTATATATTCAAATTTATGTTAATCCCATCAAAATTGAGCTGATAAATTGCATTTTCCTAGTAAAACAGTGGCAGAAAGCTGCCCATATTTTATGCACCTTTCAGTGATACCCCATGTACATTGGCATTTGGAAATAATTTTTCATTTCTATGCAGTACACTTATTTTAGAATGGATCAATTAGGAACTATTAATATAGCTTAAAATCAAGTATTAGTTCAGCAAAATTTATTAAGAGTTTGCTAGATTTTAACTTCCTGGGTTCTGTTCAACAAGTACCTTTTAAGTGTCTGCCATGTTTAGGCACAGTGTTCCAAGGACACAGACTGTGTCCCTGTCCAGGGAAGGACCCTCCAGTGTCTAAATGAAGCATGCTAAGTGCTAACATAGAGATATACAGGAGCTATGGTATCTACTGGAAGGTCCATCCTCTGATACAAGTTCAGGAGAGACTTTCTAGAGAAAATGAGTTCTGAGTAAGAGTTGGGCTGAGTGAAAATGGAAGGCAGGCTTTCCAGGCTGGAAGGAATATGACAAAAGGATTGTTACCAGGTAGATTTTAGTCCAAAAAGTATGTGGAACACAATGGTGGACATACGGAAACACAAGCAGTTTTGTGTTCTGGAGTTTTGTGTACTGGAGCTAGAATACCTCCCGTGTACCATTTGTGTATATTATTTTGTGTATATGTGGACAATGGTTATAAAAGGCTGAGACTTGAATACAGAGCCTAGTGAGAAGCTCTTAATATTCCAGGAAAGAAATGGTGAGGACTGTAGGCAAAGAAGGGTGCTAAGAATATCTCGGGTAGAAAGTTGTCAGGGCTCAATGGAACAGATGGGTGTATTGAGGAAATACAAAGTCCTAGACAACCTGTAGAGGTCTGGCTTCAGTGGGATGCTCTATCATACCACAATATTTTTCACTTAGGTACCAGTATGGTAGATATCAGGTTAATAGCATAGATATTGAGTTCCAGAGGAAGTGTTCTTCAGAGATTGTTCTAGATCTTTTGGACCCAACCATGAGATTAAGCACATATGAAAGAGGTCACATGAGTGGTCGCTATGACTGCTAAAGAAGTTTGTCTAGGGAGAGCTTTGGCATCTCTGTGAGTCCCCACTCTGTCTTTAGGGTGCCATTTTCTAACACTATTTCTGGTGAGCAGAGTTTCTAGGGGCAGAGAAATCTGCCATAGGTTCTCTGCAGTTAGAGGCTCTGAAGTCCACTAGCTGGTCCAAACATGAGAAAGCCACAGTGCACCATGGGTGTGATCTAACTCCCAAGTGACAAAAGAGTTGATCATTTGGTTTTCCAGCTCTTCAGAAGTAAGCTGCACTGTGATTAGAGGCACTCCCAGAATTTCCAAGGAAGGGATAGATGAATGGGTGTTTTCTATATACATCAGCTTTGGATCCAGAGCATCTTGGTGGGAATGTCCTGAGTTAGAGTCAATGGGACTTGAGTTAGCCAGCTTTGACCGCTGTGACCAAAATTTCTGGCAAGAATGATTTAAAGTAGGAAAGGTTTATTTTGGTTTATGGTTTCAAAGGTTCAGTCCATGGTCAGCAGGCTCCAAGGAAGAAACATGGAGGCAGGGCATGGAGGGCTCACTCATGGCAGCCAGGATTCAGAGAGAGAGAGAGAGAGAGAGAGAAAGGGACCAGCAAGAAGATAAACCCTTCTAGGGCACACCCACATTGACCCACTTCCTTCAGCTAGGGCCAGTAATCCATTCAGGCATTAATTGACTACTCTGATGAAGTCAGGGCCTCTGTGATTCAATCTTTACCTAAAATCTCCACCTATGAACCTTGCTACATTGGGGATCATGTTTCTAAAACATGAGCTTTAGTGGGGGGACACTCCAAATTGAAACCATAACAGGATTGCTTAGAGAGTTCAGGAATCTTGAGCAGAAAGAACATGGGTGTACTGCTAGAGGGCAAGCAGTTTAGGTAGTGGTTCAAGCTTTCACTGAAACAGGGACCCATTGGTCTGGGTCAAAGAAACATCAGGACATATGTGTGGCCCAAGAGGATCTTATAGTGTCAAAGGAAGTGCTTCAAGAAAAAGATCAAGCTTCAAAAGTCTTCCAGGCCCACAGAAACATGAGCTTAAATTATCTGCCAAGCTCAGAAAGCATAGGGTAGCCAAGCCAAGTGCTAATTATCCTGTTTCTTTAGGGCCCAAGGAGATCCAGCAGCCATGTGTATGAGGAGGAAGTAGCAGAGAAAAGAGAAAGAAGAGAAGCCACTCCGCCTGCCCTCATCATTTTGCTAGCGTCTTCCAGCAGGTTGGAGATCAGAGAGGGGAGAAATTTGAGGTTAAGTAAATTGGACTTTGGATTAATATCTTAGAGTTGGATATTCTAATCACTAAGCTGAGGCTGTGCTTCACCATAGATGGACGACTCTAAGACTGTCATTACTTTAAGGAGACAAAGAAGTCAAGGAATATGCCCAGATTTTCATTGAATAATTTTTTTTTTTGTGGTACCGGGGATTGAACCCAGGGGCATTTTACCTCTGAGCTACACCCCCGGCTCTATTTTTTGCACTTTATTTTGAAACCGGTTCTCATGAAGTTGCAGAGGGCCTCACTAAGTAGAGAGAGAGAGAGAAAGAGAGAGAGAGAGAGAGAGAGAGAGAGAGAGAGAGCTGAGGCTGGCCGCAAAGCCGGATCCTCCAGTCTCTGCCTCCCAAGTACTTGGGATTACAAGCGTGCACCACCACACCTGGCTTCACTGAATAATTTAAAATGGGAGGTGAGAGAAAAAGTAAATTGTTTTTGCTTTCTTGGCAGTTGTGTTTGTTTGCTGTATCAGTTGCATCATCATTAATTGACAGTGGGCCCATTTTAGTAATAATGGATTTAATAGATAATGTACTCAGGTGAGCCATTTTTTTTGTAAGGGGGTTGTAGTAGGACATTCAAGCAGAAATTTCCAGGAAGGAGGTGACCAGATGAATTTAAACCTAAGGAAGGAGTTAGGGTTCTATCAAAGAAACATGTGTACATTTCTCTTGAATTTCATTTCCTTCCAGCTCTTTATGAATCACGATTACTTCTAAACCCAGATGTCTCACAATACCTTCCTCAATAATCTTTGTGAGTTTGTTTCAATTAAACCCACGCCTAGCTACCAAGATAAACTATCTGAAACATCCTTTTGTCTCTGTCTCAAGAACAGTGGCTTCCTATCAATTATCAATCAAATTTTGAGTTTCTCAACTCAGCAGGCAATTTCTAAGTGTTTTTTCCATTTTTACTTAAATGCATTTCCTACCTCTTCTACATGGGGCCACTCTATGCAGGCCCAGCAGGACTCCTTATGCTTCATTTGTATGTTTGCTGTTCACCCTCTTGGACTGCCTGTCAACCAAATTCTATTTTAAAACTTATTGAAGGCACCCTTAATATGGGGCTTAGGGAACTCAGAATGTCTTTCAGAGGCACCTGAGACTGAACACAAATTTGAAAGTATTTTATGAATATGATGGATTCATGGTTTAAATCAGTTTCAATAGAAGGTCGAGGCCCCAGAAAGTAAATAACTAAGAACCTAAAATCTCTAATTCTCTATTCCATACCCAGTTCACTGCACTTCCCAGCACTGGTGATTAGAGATCCTTTTCCCCATCTCAATGGCCCTGCTCCTACTCCGAATGCTCCATTGACTGCCCCACAGCCAGCTCGCATGCCACTCAGCTTATAGTGTTTTGTTACAGCAGCCTGAAAAGACTTAGTTGCTCAACCTGGGTGATTACTGTCTAAAGTTCTTTCACCCTTTCTAAATTATCAAGCATGTGGTCTAAGATGGACAATTCCCTCATTTCCTGGCATCCTTGCTTATGGCCTGCAGGGTGTTGTATGCCTGTCTCGATGGAACTCCTGATCCCCCACTGCTAGGTCCTGTCCTTCTTGTTGCAAACAACTACAATATTATCCTGGACTCCAGTGCCTGCTTACCATACGCTTGGCAAAGTAATGTTTTCTATGCATGGCCTTATTTCTCTTGACAATCACCTGATATAAGTATACATCTTTAACCTTCCATCTGATGGTAGCTACCCTTTATCGAGCAACAACGGCATGACAACTATTTTGCTAGACCTTATATATAATACATGTCATCCACATAAACTTATGGAGTGGATATTTTTATCCCCATGTTGTAGTAGTGTGAACTGAGAAACAAAGATAGTAGGTTTCACGTAGATAGTAAGCTGCAATTAAATCTCAGGATCTGTGTTCCTGGTACTAGAGCTAAATAGTTTGATGTATTACTAAGATCCCTGCCTCACTTTCTCATGGGGACCATAACAGTCTTACTGAATTGTTTCTGCATGTGATATCCATGTGCTGAGTGTGTTCTGTAGCATTTGCATTTGCTTATAGGTTGTAAGTATTCATTCTCCAGCTCCTTGGTTTATTCATTCACTCATTTATTAATTAATTATTTGTTATTCAGTGCTTATTCTGGGTCCAGCATTGTACAAATCTTTGGAAATTAAGACTGGAAAAACATAGCTTGGGGCCAGGCGTGGTGGCGCACGCTTGTAATCCCAGTACTTTGGGAGGCAGAGATCAGAGGATCCGGGTTCGTGGCCATCCTCAGCTCTCGATCTCTCTCTCTCTTCCTCTCTCTCTCTCTCTCTCTCTCTCTCTCCCCCTCCCCGTATCTCTCTCTCTCCTTAGTGAGGCCCTCTGCAACTTTGTGAGATCCAGTTTCAAAATGAAGTATAAAAAATAGAGCCAGGGGTGTAGCACGGAGGCAGAACGCCCCTGGGTTCAGTCCCCGGTACCGCAAAAAAAAAAAAAAAAAAAAACATAGCTTGGAGATAGACATGCAAACAAATAGGACGGTGTAATCACAGCTGAAATGGACGTCGGAACCTACGTTTGTGGGTCAGGGCCAGCAGATAGGAGCTAGTGCCTGTGTTGAGACACAAAGGATGACCTAGAGAAGATGGCATTCCAATCAGAGGAAAGTAAGTTTGGAGGGATTACGGGGCATGTTCCGGGAACCACAGCAGGTTCAGCAAGTGCAGAAGACAGGACAGGAGATGATCGAGTTGGCATAGGGGATCAGGAACAAGATATCTAGGGTCTCTGCATGTCTTGTTGTAGGGGGTAGGTTTTATCCTGTAGCATAGGAAAGCTAGAGTGAAACATATCATTTTTCACTCATGTAGAATTTATACCAGCAGATGTCAGAAACCATATCTTCTACTTCTTTAGGGGGTATCCCTTGTGATGGCAAGTTACTATTACGTACATAGAGGTCTAGGGATATAGCTCAGTGTAAAGCACTTGCCTATCATGTGTGAAGGCCTAGGCTTGATCCCAACACTGCAAAATTATATATGTATATATATATATGTATATATGGAGAGAGAGAATAGGAAGATATATGTATGTGCATATGTATATATGTATATTCATATGTATATATGTATATGCATAGGTGTGTATATATATTATACTATATATGAATATGTATATATGTATACGCATATGTATACATGTATATGCATATATGTGTATGTGTATATATATTCTTACACAATGGATTTCAAGTAATTTTTTTATGTGTATATGTGTGTGTGTGTGTGGTACTGGGGATTGAATCCATGGGCATTCTACTTCTGAGCTACACCCCCAGCCTTCTTTTTATTTTATTTTATTTTTTATTTTGAAGCAGTGTCTTGCTAGGTTGCTGAAAGTCTCACTAAATTGCTGAGGCTGTTCTCGAACCTGCGATTCTCCTGTCTCAGCCTCCCAAGTACTGGGGCTACAAGTGTGCACCACTAGAGCCAGCTTCCAGTAATTCTTGTTGCATGGGAATATATCACATCCTAAGATGAATTTGTTTAGCAAATGCCTGGAAATCTAACACTATAATACACTATATCATGTTTCAAATGTTCTTTAATTCCTCTCTCTTTCCAGTCATTCTCAAGCACTGAGTGGTAGTCAACTTGAGATAGACACCTGAAAGGCTTCCTGATTCTGAATAATGTGCAGTTGTCAGGGATTTGTGCACATGTAGCTGCCTTTGCTTGGGACATTTACCTCCTGCGACAAAATTGACCTTCACCCCATAAGAACTGTTGACTTGTTCTTATACATTATTTCTGATTCTAGTTTTCGAACTCCTTCAGAAAGTGAAGACTACTAAAAACACCAAGGGAAGTTTTAGGACTAAGTACCTTATTTCACGTTTCCTAATGAAACCTGATATTTGCAAAGTTCTGTTATGTACTCCTCTAAAGAAACACCCATGCTTTCTCATTCGCATGTTTTAATTCATCTCAGAATTTCCTCCATGCCAGTCTTCCAAAAGGCTGGGACATTGCTTCTGGTTATTCTCACCCCCATCCCCATCCCGTCTTCTCTGCAGGTACCTACACCCTGCCAAATGTATAGCATATGGCATTGTGACTCACCAGACAAAAGAGAGGACAAGAACAATGGTGATGAGGATTTCTGATACATTCTCCCCCACATCCTTTCACCCCAACTGTGAAGCCTGAGACTGGGGAATTTCCTCAGGAGGTGAACAGATATAAAATGCTTTCTTGCTTTCAGTGTGGTTCCTCATCCTGGAGCTCATTATTTCTTTAAACATGCCTAAATGTGGCTTGGTAATACCACCTTCTTATGCAACTTAAGTACTAGCAAAAAGGTGCTTAGAGTGCTCCGAGTGTTTGATCTCGAGCCTTTATATAGCTTCTGCCTCTCTTTGCACTGGGACGGGATAAAAGGGAACCAGCTGTTTTCTTGTTAAAGATCAAGGTAATCAGAGTGGCAATTGAGGACATAACCATGATCACTGTGGGGGGAAGAGGAGGCCATGTGATGTTTTCCTATTAGGCACGGTCTGTCAGGTTTATGTAGCTGTCAGAAAAGGCATTCCATTTCCTGCTTATTTGTGATTTCGTTGTTGTTTTGCCAGTTTTAAATTCTTGGCACCATTCTCTCAGTAAACTGAATAAAGCTGTTAATAAAGTGGTAACAGTATTCCCATGGTAAGAGAATAGCTAATGCTTCAAATTCCTACTATGTTCCTGCACTATTCTTCACAAGTAGTAGTCTTCCTCTTTATCTGCACAATGATGCTGGGAGGTAGATGATGCTATTCCCATTTTACAGATGAAAACACTTGCCTGGACTCTGCTGCTCTTTAGATTTAGTGGAGCTCGGATTTAAATGCAAGCAGCCACTGTTAGGACTAAGGTGATGTAAGAGAGGCACAACATTTAAGGAAGAACTACTTCTGTCTTATTTGAGTGAAATGTTCACACCTGGGAGTGGTTGCTTCCTTAAAACACACCACAATCCTAGCCTTGAAATTCTCCTTGCTCTGCAGCCTGGGAGATTACTCCTTACACATTCCTCACGCTTGTAGATCAGAGTCAACCTTCAATGAGGAAGTAGAATGAAGAGAGAGAGAGAGAGAGAGAGAGAGGGAGAGAGAAAGAGACAGAGAGAGACAGAGACAGAGAGACAGAGTTTGCAGGTGCTAAGGAGATCAGCAGACATCGACCCCAAAGCTGGAATGTTTCCTTAGGATATGGTGGGCATTCTTCTCTTGTACTATGTTCCCTCCCATTCTTCCACTTGTGGCTTTGTCTCACTCCATCCTCCTCCAGTATGGAGAGTGAAGAAGGTGTTCTTTACTTGAAGGCAAATCTCTGCATCCCACTGAGAAAATACTAGAGCGTGTCACAGAATATGGTACATATATCAGCCAGGCGTGGCTGCCCCCAAGAGCCTTATTTCATATTGTCAAGTCCATACATATTCTGTGGTGCATGTTGGGGACAAATATAAGACAAGAGCACAGATGTATAGAGTCTCAGGATTTCAGAACGGGGTCTTAGGAAGGGAAATCCAACCACCTTAGTGAATAAATAGTACAAGGTGGGGATCATCTAGGATCCCAGGGCCCTAATGAAAAACTCTCTTCTCCAAAATACCCTGCACTCTTAAAGATCCATTAGTGTACTGAGTACACTAAAATGGGACTAGACTTTTCTTATTGGTTGACAAATGGCAAAACAATCACTGTATCATTAAGATAAAGAGGTCCTTTGTTCAGTCCTGGGTAGGCCAAGCCGTAGGAGGCCCCAGGGATCATGGGCTGGGAATCTGGGGACTCGGGTGCCCTTCAGTGATGGATTAACCCTCCTCTTGACTCACGGCACTAGGGAATAAGCACATGAGGTCTTATGAAGCTCTATGTGGAGGGCCAGCCCTAGCTGGCATCATGGCTGAAATAAAAGAGGGCTAATGTTATGATCTGGTAGCTTCTTTGAACTTCTCAGAATCACATTAGGAAATTCCTGGTAGTTATCCGGGCAAACATTTTTGTGTGTGTGTGGTATTGGAGATTGAACCCAGGGACATTCTACCTCTGAGATACACCCCCAATCCTTTTAAAAATTAATTAATTAATTAATTTTTTATTTTGAAACAGGGGCTTGCTAGGTTGCTGAGGCTGGTCTTGAACCTGTGATCCTCCTGTCTCAGTCTCCCAAGTACTGGGATTACAGGGATGCACCATCACACCTGGCTTCTGGGAAAACATAAGACACTGAGATCTGAGAGGATTGGCTGACACCATGATTTCTCCTCCTTCATAGGCATCATGCCAGCAGAGCCATGTGGGAAGGACCACACCGAATGGACAAGTCAAGCAGCGCTAAGCTTAAGGGAGCATCACTTGCCTCTTTGATCAGGTTCATAAATCTGGGTCCAAGGCGCCAGGGCTTGTGTCGATGGCACTGCAGGGAGCTGACGGTCAGCTGTGATGCCCGGTGGGAGGCGATGGCCACCATGTACACAGCATCGTACATCAGTGCTGCTTCAGTCTGTGGAAGAAAACCAACACCATATTGTCAATTCCACCTCGGTTTGCCTTCCTTTACCTGTAAAATCACTAGCGCTGCTTCCTTTGTCCCTGTTTGTCTGATCTCAAACACCATTTATTCTTCAGCTGAACAGTTTTTATTCTCCAATAGCTATTTTTTTCTCCAAAGTAATACTTTACACTTCAGAGTAAATTGGAGTCATATCTCTGTTTAGTTTTGAGTTCTTTAAAAAAAAAAGAGCAACTCAGAGCAGTCACAAAAGACTTGATTCAGGAAACAAATATGTTTGGTATCATTTATGTTTAGCGTGGCCTTATGATCAACTACCTTGAACTAGAAGCTGCTAAAGCTCAATGTTTCCATATCTGACTTTGTCTCTCAGCATTTATCTACATTCACTTATCTATTTATTAGTTTATATTTGGTAGAAGGAAACGCCTGCAAGTAAAATTAACGGGTGCTTTCCAGATAAGGATTCTTGTGTTGGTCAGTTCCATTTACCGGAGTGGAGATGGTTGTAGTCATGGAAACAAGTTCAACAGCAAGTTTGGGGGGCCCCTCTAAGGAATAGAAAAGTGAATTAGAATATATTTTCTCATGCCAGAGCTTGCCCCGACAGAGATTGAAAGTAATCATTCCTCTTTGGAGCTGGACATCACTTTCTTTCCTTCCTCATGAAATTCCTCTCATTTGCAAAATTTTACATGTTACAGCATTTTATAAGATGTATTGCTCTGTGACTTTCTTGGGGGATAAAATCTTAAAATATCCACACATTTTACTAGAGGGATTTCATTAAAACTAAATACAGCAGGTCATTTGAAATTCTCAACTCCCCGAAATAAACAGAGCAGACAGATAAAGCTATTTATTTATTAGGTGGGAAAACTGACCTCCAGGAAAGATTTGGACTTGTGGAAGGTCATATGTATAATTGGCAGAGGTAAACCTAGAATACAGATTATATAATGAATATTATCGTGTGATTGCGATTAGTTGATGAATTGAGTTTTCTTGATGGATATGGGAAGAGGATAGAGGCTATTACATCTTGTATTTTATCACTCTTTGAAGTCAGGAAATACCTTTGTGTTTTTCTTTTTTTATGTGTGTTTGGTACTGGGGATTGAACCAGGGGTGTTCTATTTCTGAGCTATACCCCCAGCCATTTTTTATTTTTTATTTTGAAATAGGGTCTTACTAGGTTGATGAGAGTATCACTAAATTGCTGAGGCTGGCCTCAAATCTGCAATCCTCCTGTCTCAGCCTCCCAAGTACTGGTATTACAGGCATGTGTCACCATGCCCAGCACCTCTATTTTGAATCCTCATTTTCTGTGCAGTCTCTTATCACTGCATCCTCCATATTTCTATAGTAATTTTCATACTTGTTTATTGATAAAATATATGGGTTTCTTGAAGGCGGAAACTGTTCAAATTTAACCTTTGGTGTCTAGCACAGTTCTTGGCACATAAGAGTTGTTTAATAAATGTTCACTGAAGGAATTAATATTACTTCATGCCCTAAAATAAAACAACATATATTTTTGTGAGGACCATATGATTCCAAGGTTTTAAAATAAATCATTCCATTCACAGAAGTTGGTTTGGCGGTGATGGTGGCAATTGCTAAAGCTTAAAAATGTTTTGAGCACATCAGTTCAAGATTGACATAATCCATTTTGTAGATGAGCAAACTGAAGCTCATGGAAATTGTCTATTCTGGTAATCAGTTGCATGGCCCAGGTTAAAATAAATGTCTGTCTTATTGTAACACCCATGTTCTTCACTACTCTGCTATACTAATTTGGTTTAATTAGGAAAGAGTAAACTATTGGCAGATTGAGATCTTGTAAAATGTATTCAGGAGCGTCTATTGAGCACTCATTACATTTCTATTCATGTTGTGAATCCTTCGAAAACATTGAATTTTCACCTTTAGCTTTTTATGGAAAAAATAAAGAGATTAAATGGTGTCTCCAAACTAGTGTTGGGAAAGCCAGTATTCAAACCCCAGAATTAGGTGCTAGACTTTGTGCTCTTAACCATAAAGCTGGGCTGCCTTTAAACCAAGTTACTTGTCTGATGATTTAATAATCAAAGCAATAGCACAATAATGGTTAATATTCACTGACAGTTTACTACATGCCAGGTAACACAAGCATAAATTTGATGTATGTTATCTTCTTTAATTGTTAAAACTAAACTTTTGAAATAGGTATTGTTTTCATTTACAGCCAGAGAAATTGAGTCTTGGAGGTTGAATAACTTGTCTAAAGTGTAGCAAATAAGGAAAGGAATGAGAATTCCAATTTATGATGTAAACCTAGATTTCAGCGCTCACCCCCATAGCCACTATGCTATGGCGACCTGGACCTTTTCATCAGAAGAATATAGATTTTACAAATTCATATGTGTACGTGTACAGTGTCCCGTTCGTATGCATGGGAGATTGGTTATAGGACCTCCTTTGGATACCAAAATCTCAGGAAGCTCAATTTCCTTATATAAAATGGTACAGTGTTGGCTTGAAAGTCTGTATATACTCCCGTATACTTTAAACCACCTCTCGATTCCTTATAATACTGAATACAGTGTAAATAGCTGCTATACTATATTGTTTAAGGGATAATAAGAAAAAGTCTATACATGTTTAGTAAAGATACAATTTTTCTCTCTCTCTCTCTCTTTTTTTTTTGTATTGGGGGTTGAACCCAAGGTGCTCTACCACCAAGCTCTATTCTCAACCCTCTTTTAAATTTTTTGTTTTATGATGAACTCTCCCTAAGTTTCCCAGGCTGGCCTCAAATTTGTGATCCTCCTGCCTCAGCCTCCTGAGTTACTGGGATTACAGATGTGTGCCACTGTGCCCGGCTCTCTCAAATATTTTTGATGTATAGTTAGCTGAATTGACACAGGCGGAACCTGAGGATATGGAGGGCCAGCTGTATTCATTAATTCAGAGAATTATTGGTTTGAGAGAGAAGTGTAGAGTGTGGACTTCCAGTGATCTGAATTTACATCATAAACTTGGTTTAGAAAGGAACTTTGACTTTCCTCCTCAGGCTGACTCCTGCCTCCTTCCCGGTATGGATTGCACAATGGTTCACACGATAGATCTGATCAGTGCTTTTCAAATCCAAAAGGGAAAACCATTTGTTCTAAAAATATGCTACGTCTTGACAGATTTTTTTGGATGGGGAAATGTTCACTTTATTTCTTAAACTATCACTATATTCTGCTCTCTTTCCAATTTTGAGCTGGAGGGCTTCACCCTGAACAGAAAATCTCAAGTCATTTTTTTGGTAAGAGGTAATATAATAGAAATTGGCCTAGGTTTCACACTTTCTTCTTGAAAATGTATTTATGTTCACATTCCATATTTATCAAATGCCTGGGTGAAATTGCAATTCTCAGTGCCCCTAAGAAGATCTTTTTGCCACAACCTGGATCTTGAAATAAGCATATTGAAAGCTGGATTCTCCTTGGTCCACAATATTTTGGTTATTACCATGATTTTCAGTAAAGGGTTAACTCAGTAGACTTGGGGTGCTTGAACCTGGCACATTCCAAACAAAGGACTGGTCCTTGACTGGCTCCTGGGAGATAACTTTTAAATCCTTGTAACATCTCATGTTATAAGAGTGTATTTGTATTCCTGTGGTCTTGGGCCATGCTGGATGATGTATGCTAACCATGTGATTACGGTGAATGTCCATTTTGTTGGTCTGAGGCTCTATACCACACTCTATCAATGTGACCCCTCAGAGGTTTGGAGACTAAGGTTAGTTATATGGGTGCTCTATGTCCATGTGACTGACCTCCAATTATAACCCTGGACGCCAAAGCATGGGTGAGTGCTCCTGTTTGGCAGTACACCATGCATGCCATCACCAACATCTCTGGGAACCGAGTGCTTTCCATGTGACTCCACTGGGAAAAGTCACCGGGAAGCTCACACCTGACTTTTCCTAGACTCCCCCCTTTGTGTCTTTTTCCTTTGCTGATTTTACTGTGTACCCTTTTGCTATGATAAGTTGTCACTGTGCGCTAAATAGCTTTTCTGAATCTATGATTCCTTTGAACAAATCATTAAATCTGAGGATAGATGTGGGGACTCCTAACACAAACCAATGAGATGCCACCTCACCTTAGGTTCAAGGAACAGATGACTGTAGAGTGTCCATGCACTTTGCCGCCTACCTGGGATGTAACTGCTATTGGAAAAAGCTGGAGGAGATTGGGGTTCTGCTGGAGAGAGACCTAGTCTTAGGAGAGCAAATAGACAAGGTTTCCCATTTTACCTCCAAATTTGGAAACATTTGCTAACCTGATATGGATGGACGAGGCAATTTTCTAGGAGAGAAGTACTCCCAGATAACACCCTCTCTCCCTAGTTTCCCGAACTGCCTTTGTAGATCGCTGCTAATAGTTTCCTCTATTAAAATCCAAATTATCTCACCCATGGTATAGAGCTAACAGGAACTTTCCACTTAGCACACATTGGCTAGTTTTCCTCTTTTCCTAGATTTATCTCATTGAAGTGAGGAGGGTTTTTTGTCAAGGTGGGAGGACTGGTACTTTGCCTACAAGAGCCCTGCTGGGAGCACCAGCTCATGGCAGCAGATGCTGCTGAGGAAACCCAAGTGCTGGAGGAGGCATAGCTCATCACCCGCACCTGAGCGCCCAAGAGACAGGAAGAGCTACGCGCATGTGAGTGGGCGATGGAAATGGGTTTGAGAAGGTGGCAAAGAGATCAGAACATACTCAATCTAGAAATTCAGTAATTAGGGTAGCAACCCCAGCGGGCCCAGTGAGGCTTGGCAGTGACGTTGACATAATTTGAGTCTCAATGAACATTTCCTGGCTTTTGAGAGAGACAGTGAGCAACAGGGGAAAGAGGACTATACATGGAGATGAAGAACATGCCTAAGTGATTCCATTGGTCATACAAGGTCACACAGGTCCCAGATAAGGGGCCAACCTGGGCTGCTGATAGAACACAAGGAACATATCGCCTGTAAATAATTGGATTCTTCCTTGAATAAGGAATTTCAGAACATCTTTTGTTCTTTTCTGGACTCCAAATTGGAAAAATGGTCAGTATCATCAAATAAATTAAATTCTATGTCCTGGAAGTTGTGTATATGATATCGAATTTTATCAGTGGAATAATGCTTGAAGTATTATTATACAGATTTACAAGCAACAAACCAGCTCAAAGTAAACAAGTTGCTTGGGTCACTTAGGAGTCACTGCTGGGATCTACACCTAGAATTTTCTCATCTGGACATTTCTTGCTTTTACTACTAACCCAGCTGCCTACTGTATTTCATCACAGGAGTAGCAGTGGAAATTCAAGGTGGTTTTCCAAGGGTATCTCCCCTGGGGACCACAATTATGGCAAATGCTACATGTAAGAGAGCAGGATAATGCTACCGACTCAACTTCACACTGTGAATGTGTCTGAGTAACTGGGAAGGCAGATGGCAGATCTGTGTTCTCTTGTATCTGTGAGTCCTGTGCAGTAGTGAGTCATACACTATTTGAGTCCACAATCAGAGAAGAATCCCTAGGAAAATGGGCCATTCCATTACCCCTGTTTATCCCAAAGCCAAGAAGAGATTGAATCAGCCTAAGTGCTGAGAAAAATGTAAATGTAGTGAAAGGAAAGAGAGCTGATTTTATAAAAATCACTCCAAACTTCTGATGCATTCATTAACACTTCAGTTGACAAAACTCTCTTTTTGAATCTCAAGATGTTTTTTAATGGTGAGTTTTACTGTCTTTGAATTCTATTGACTCAGTAACAGTTTTTTCTTAACTCATTTTCAACTCTTTTTGGAGTCAATATTTTTTTTTTCTTAAGTTTATTTTTAAGTCTAGGGTCAAGATTTTTTGACCTCGGGTATGAACGACATCTATTACATCTATTTTCAGATTTGAATGTGTTTTGACATATATAACAGTATTCTTTTTTTTTAAGATTTTTTTTTTTTGCAGTACTGGGGATTGAACGCAGGGGCGTTCTACCTCCGCGCTACACCCCCGGCCCTATTTTTTATACTTTATTTTGAAACCGGGTCTCACGAAGTTGCAGAGGGCCTCACTAAGTAGAGAGAGAGAAAGAGAGAGAGAGAGAGAGAAACAGGGAGAGAGAAACGAGAGAGCTGAGGCTGGCTGCGAACCCGGATCCTCCGTTCTCCGCCTCCCAAAGTACTGGGATTACAAGCGTGCGCCACCACGCCCGGCCTTATAACAGTATTCTTTGAGGATTTTTTTAGTGCATAACATTCTAAGAAAAAAATTTCATAGATATAGTACTAAAGAGGAAAGTAGGTAAGTAGAAGGGAGGTCAAAACACATGGGTTTTTCCAATATTATTTTCTAATTCTTATATACTTTTATGGGCATCTATAAATATATTTTGCACATGCAAAAAATGACTATAAAGGGCCACAGGAAATTTTTGGAGAATAGTGGTATAATGGATATGATTTTAGAGAATGCAATTTTCTTATAGTAATAGTATTACTTATAATTATTTATAGTAATGACGTTAATACCGGTTAGTCTATGACAATTTTTTTTATCTGAATGCAATTTTTATTTTTTATAAAAAGTTAATGATTTTTATTGGTCCATTGTAATTATACATCACAGTGAGATAGAAAGTGATCCATTCACACACACACACTTCGCTTGGTGTATTACCAAATTATGTGTGTGCATGGTGCTGGAGATTGAACCCAGGGGTGTCCTACCTCTGAGTTACACCCCAGCCTTTCTTTATTTTTTTACTTTGAAAAAGGTTCTCACTAAGTCGCTGACGGTCTTGCTAAGTTGCTGAGGCTGGCTTTGAGCCTGTGATCCTCCTGTCTTAGCCTCCCAAGTACTGGGATTACAGGCATATGCCACCAGACACTGCTGCCTATTTCTTATTTATAGGGACTTTCTTTAGACTTTGATGGGAATATTTCAGAGCAACAGGAATATATTTTATTTAACACCTTATGTCTCTATGGAAGCTTACTTAATTTTTATTTAGTGCATTAATGCCTTTCTTAAAGACATATTTATTTATTTATTTATTTATTTTTCTCTTTTTTTATTGGTGCATTGTAATCATACATCTTGATGGGTTTCAGGGTGGTAGAAGTATACATGCACACATCGGTCAATTAGCTCTCCCCCAAATCCCACCCCCATTGCTCTCCCCCTCCCTCCTTCTCATGTCAGCGTAGTAGTTGACATTGATATATTTGTGTATGTACATCCTGTATATGGCTTAATTTTCCAAATACAAAAATGTGTCTGTGTGTTCAGTAATACTGAGCTGACAGAATAGTTTGTATGAGGAAGACCACCAAACAAGACTACCAAACAAGGGATTACAGAGCTTCGAAGTTCACAAGGAATTAGGCTGGGCACTGAGGTGCTGACTTCATATGTTATATTTTGATTTGTTGGTTTAGTGCCTTCCCCTACAAGAAGACAAATTCCATGTGGACAGATACTTTGTCTCTATCTCTAACACTAGAAAAGTCCTGGCACAAACTAAGCCCTCAATAATATGAAGTCATAAGGGCTATGAAGAAAAGTAAAACAGACAAGTGCAGAGAGAATAACAGAGAGGAAGCCACCACAAATATATAGCATTTCATAGACGGTCTCTCTGGTGAGGTGGCATTTGAGCAGCTGGATACTGGGGGGTCCTAGGGAGTGGAAGCAACAAGTACTTGACATGCGAGATTGAATGACTGCAACCAGGTGTGGTGGTGCATGCCTGTCATCCCAGTACTTGACAGCCTGAGACAGGAGGATCACAGGATCAAGACCAGTCTCAGCAATTTAGCGAGACTCTCAGCAATATAGTGAGACCCTGTTTCAAAACAAAAGACAGAAAGGGCTGAGGGTGTAGCTCAGAGGTAGAATGTCCCTGTGTTCAATCCCCAGTAAAATACACACACACACACACACACACACACACACACACACACACAATGAATGAATGCAGGGTCTACTATCTAGAGCCAAAGAAACTGAAGCCAAAGAGCTTTTTTATTTTTAAGCTAAAGAAGAAATAATTTGGATAGGGGCAACTTGAGAGCAAATATTTCTTAACATTGGACCTGAACTTGGGGACTTGGGGTGTTCTTTCTTGGTTCAGCAGCTGGCTCATTAGATTTCCTTAAGCACACTCCTTCACCTCTCCATAGCTCAGTTTCCATCTCCCTAAATTAGCCACATCCAGGAGACACAGGAAGAAAAGAGTACAGAGAAATGCAGAGTCTTTGCAAAAATAACCACCAATACTCTGCTTCACAGACTCCATTCCGAAGTCATATCTGCTTGGTTGTTGGATCCAATTGTTGGTGGATGCTACATTTTCTCACTTTTTTTTGACTAGTATTGATATGACTTGACATAGTTATTCTACCCATTTGTGCAATCACTCTGGTGAATCATCCTCTTCTGGAAAGTCCCCACTTTCTTTTTTATAGTTCATAATGCTAGTAACAAGCCAGGCATGGTGGTGCATGCTTGTTATCCCGGTACTTGGGAGGCTGAGACCGAAGGATCCAGGTTCACTGCCAGCCTCAGCTACTTAGTGAGGCCCTCTGCAACTTAGTGAGACCCTGTTTCAAAATAAAGAATAAAAAATAGGGCTGGAGGTGTAGCTTGGAGGTTCAATGCCCCTGGGTTCAATCCCCAGAACTGCAAAAAAAAAAACCCAAACAAAAACATAATGCTAGTAATAATAATGTCAGCCTTGAATCGCCTCTCTTATGCAGGATGACAGCAGTAAGCTAGAAGTTGAACAGGGTGTCTTCTATTCACTGGAACTCAGCTCAGCCCTGCTTCCTGCCCATGGGCGTATCACTAATCCAGCCTATGGGCCATAGCCTTGGGGCACAGCAGCACCTCAGTGCCCAGCCTAATTCCTTGTGAACTTTGAAGCTCTGTATCCCTTGTTTGGTGGTCTTCCTCATACAAACTATTCTGTCAGCTCAGTATTACTGAACACACAGACACATTTTTTGTATTTGGAAAATTAAGTCATACTTGTGATGAATATTTAATGTTTGGCATGAATCCACAATCTCTGTTACAACAGCTTCAAACTATAGCTCCTCAGTTACACATACCAAATGCAAGTAAAAATCATTTGAAAGCACATCCTATGATAGAAATCTCACTGGAAGGCAGGGAGGTGGGTGGGAGAGTTTGAGCCATATTGAACTCACTGGAATCACAGATCCAAGGGGAAGAAGAGAAAAACAGACCAGTGTCTATCCTTTTCTCCCTCTCTGACCATCTCCTCCCTTACAAAAGTCTAGTACTTCCCCAGATATTCTCTATTTGTTATTATTCAAGGCAATATTGTAAATCTGCTCCAGGCTCATTTGTACCAAAATACTTTCCATCTTTATCTCTCAGATTACTCTATATTTTAAGAGTTATTTTAGGTTTGAAAAAGTCAGGAACTCTGAACACGGAATCATCCTGAACTACTTCATTCATTCATTTATTTCTTCCTTTCGTTGTTCCTCACAGGAAAGAGAAAAAAGAAGTCCCAAGTTTATTTCTCTGTGAGATGATACCTTTCAGTTATCATTAAATTGCATCTTAAAAGCAAGAGTGCTTCTCTCAATGATGGGAACAGAGAATGAAATAGCATGCCAATTTAAAATGCTATTACCTGCTCACATTCCCAATATCTTTCCCCTTAGATGCCACTGTTCCTACACGGAAAACATTTTTTTTATTATTTCCTGCTATTTTCTTCATCACCCAGGGAGCTTCGTTAGAGAAATAAAGCGAGGTGAGTTACATTTGACAAGAGACAAATGGTGTTAGCGAGGAGCTCTCTGATGAGGCAGTTTGCAATTTTTCTGTTCAGTAGAGTGCCTCTGACTTGTAAGGAGACAGGCTTGGCATCTGCTCCAAGCGCGACATATGGCTGGTGTTAAGCGCTGTCAATGCCTGCAGAGGTGCGCCTGTACACATCCAGGACAGGGAGAATATGAACTCACAGGCTGCCTGCAAATCTGGAGTTTTCCCACACCTGCTTCCTCACACTCAGGTGTGGCAGGAGCGAGGAAGGCACACTGGCTCTGCATAACTTTTAGGGGCAGGCTGTTCCTCCTCTTCTCTCATCTTCCCTTGGCCACATTCCCAGTGGTGAAGCACTCTCTCTCTCTCTCTCTCTTCCCCTGCCTTTGCTCCTGTTCTTCTCTCTTTCTCTCTCTTCTCTTTTTGTATACCTCTATTGGTGAACTGTAGTCTCATATCATAATGAAGTTCAGAGTGATAGGGACATAAATGCACACAGCACTTGGTCCCCCCAGCTCTTTCCCCACTTTCTCTCCTTCCCTGTACATGACATTGAGATTGGCATTGATAATTTAACATATGTCATTGTTGTTCCTTCATTAATTCTTCCCCATTCCCCTAGTCTCCCACCATCACTCCACTGGGGATTCTCCTTTAAAGTTCCTCTTATATCCCGATTACTCCCTAGCTTCCACGTAAGAGAGAAAACATATGACCCTTCACTTTCTGTGACTGGCTAATCTCACTTAACATAATGTTCTCAAGCCATTCATTTTCCTGCAAATGACATAATTTTGTTCTTCTTTATTGCTGAGTAGAATTTCATTGCCTGTATATCCCATAATTTTGTAATCCATTCCTATGTTGATGGACACCTAGGTTGGCTTCATAATTTGGCTATTGTGAACTGTGCTGCTATAAACACAGATATGCACATATCACTACAATATTCTGATTTCAGTCCCTTTGGAAAGATACCCAGGAGTGGTATAGCTGGATCATATGGTGGATCCATTCCCAGTTTCCTGAGAAATCTCCACACTGATCTCCATAGTGGATGCACTAATTTGCAACCCCACCAACAGTGTATAAGAATTCCTATTTCCCCACATCCTTGCCAGTATTCATTGTTGTTTGCATTCTTGATGATTGCCATTTCTGATTGGGGTTATTTGGCAGATGGTGGCGGCTACTCTTGTCAATTTGTTTTTATCCAAGGAGAGTACGATCAGGAAGCTTAAAATTGTTTTTTTTTTGTTGTTGTTGTTGTTTTTTGTTTTTTTGCAGTACTGGGGATTGAATGCAGGGGCGTTCTACCTCTGCTCTACGCCCCCGGGCCTATTTTTTATACTTTATTTTGAAACCGGGTCTCACGAAGTTGCAGAGGGCCTCACTAAGTAGAGAGAGAGAGAAAGAGAGAGACAGGGAGAGAGAGAGAGAGAGCTGAGGCTGGCCGCGAACCCGGATCCTCCGGTCTCCGCCTCCCAAAGTACTGGGATTACAAGCGTGCACCACCACGCCCGGCTTAAAATCGTTTTGATAGTAGCCAGGCACAGCCTTTTAAAATACCTAAAAAGTATACTCCTTTTTTTCTTTATATAAATCAAGGCACATGTTATAATACCATTTCCTCAGAGTCTAAAAGGCATACAAGATTCTCAAACTTATCTCTCAGATGTTCAAGCATCATCCCGACTGATTTTATCTTAAAACGACTTACTGTCATCATTCCATCCAGAAGGCCAGTCTCAGGCCTGGGTGGGGCCTGCAGCCTCTCCATGGACCACTTCTCAATGATGGACGACACGTGAGGATTGTCGATGTTAAGTAGCCGGAAGCCAGTCATGTTTACGCCACTGTACCTATAGAGTTCCAGATCTAAAGCAAACAAGTCCTGTGCAGTATTAAAGGTGATAAAAGTAGAAAGGAATTAGCATCTTCAATGCTATTTAAGCAAAAGAAATGATCTCAGAAGCAACAAATAGATTAAAACAAAAATGGCAGCCATTGCCACACCGTGTCTATAAAAGAACACTTCCCATTGTTTTTCATTTGAGTGCTGCCCAAGAAACTCCTAGGCAGTAAGTAATTTTCATTTATGTCCATTATTTTGTGTTGCTCTTAGGGCTTGAATAAAGCAAGAAGAGGAATTTTCTGCCAATAGTTAGTATGTCCTTGGGCATAGGATATGACAATCTCAGAAGCTAAGAATTCTCTGCTGGAGATAGAGTCTTTGGGGAGCTGGAAGGGGTCTTTGTGTCAATTTGTTTCAACATTTTTATTTTATAGATGAAGAACCTGAGGTTCTCAGTGGTCCTGTGACAAGGCCAAGAATGGTCAGCTTCAGAATCACCTTCTCTACCACATCTTGCTGCCACAGGCTATTCCACATCTTCCCTGGAGGTGTAATTTGGAAATTGCATATGTATTTGGCAAGATCACTCCTGGCAGGAAACCATACCAGTCTCTTGGCTCACTGAAAATAACTCTTATTCCATACACTGAGGACATAAAAAATGCTCACTGGACATAAGCTCAGAATGAGAACACAAGGATTCTCTTCAGAGAATACACTGGAGCGTATGCTTGTGTGGGCGTAAGAACATCGTAACAATAGAATCATTCCCTTTCAGACAATGTTCCAGGAGAAAAGTTGAACCCACCCAGTGTTTCTCATGACACGTGAAACTGGGTGCAAACCAGAAGTTTCTAAGTTGATTCACATTAAAACAGAGTAAACATGGTCATTTCAACTTTTTTCCTATACAAAAAAGTTAGCCTTGAAAAAAATCATAAAAAACCCAGCACATTTGGGAATGACACAAACTTTCAAAAGAACATTTAACAGGAAAAGAACAACTTCCATGGAAATTTCCTAGTGATATAACTGCTTTCTGAAAGTGCTATCCAATATAGGACACCACAGGTGGTAACAACGGTTACTCAAAAGCAGTAGCTTCAAAAAACTGCCATGATTTGTATGATGATTTTGCAGAAGATATGTACAGATTTATTCTTCTTAAGAACTCTTCTGCAGTCTTGCTCTTTGCCAAGCTATCTTTGGAGTAGGTGGTAGAACCGTCAGAGTACAGCTGTATGTTGCTAGCTCAGTATCAGAAAAGGTGTCCTGACATTTTTTTTTATACAGGGGATTGAACCCAGGGGCATTCTACCTCTGAGCTACATCTCCAGCTCCTTTTATTTTTTGTTGGAAACAGGGTCTTGCTAGGTTTCTGAGAGTCTCACTAAGTTGCTGAGGCTGATCTTGAACCTGCAATCCTCCTGTCTCAGTTTCCCAAGTACTAGGATTAAAGTTGCCACTACATTCTGCTTGTGTTGACTCTTAGAATTATATAATTTTTTGCTTTGCACTAAGTAATAATATTTTCTTCAAGTTTTGCTAACACTCGTGGGTAAGAGTATAAATACAATGCAGAACAGAATGCAGATAAAACCACAGGAAAAATGCTTAAAGAAACAAATTTAAAGAATAAGACCTAGGAAAGAATGATTCCTTTAGCACACTCAACCAATAGAAGAAAAGTTAACGTTGCCCAAGCTACAGGATATTACACAGAAACTTCTAGCATGCATAATGAATCCCACAGTACGCGAATTCGATGTGCTCAGATTAATTCATGTGCAAACTTAGGTTGCCCTATAATGGTGGTTTTTATGTAATACAGAATGTCGAAAGCCCAATGTCCCATTTGTGACATCCCTTTGTGAGTACAGGAAGAGGGAAGCAGGGGAGTGAGGGGTAGACAGACAGGAATAAAAATGTGTAACTTAGCTGGGTGTGGTGGCAAGTTCGAGGACAGCCTGAGCAAATTAGCAAGACCCTGTTTCAAAACAAGAAAAAAAATAAGAAGAGCTGAGGGTGTAGCTCAGAGGTAGAATGCCCCTGTTCAATTCCCAGTAACACACACACACACACACACACACACACACACACACACACACACACAGTGTAACTTCTTCATCCTCAAGAGCCTTCATTGAGGACAAGCCTTCCAAGATACTTAGTGTCATAGTCTTTTTAAAAATTGCTCCAAAACCAGCTCTTTAGGGCGTGTTCAGCTGGGAATGGTAGAAAGTTCCAAGGCCAATGGCCACATCACCTCAAGTAATACACGGGCGTTCCTGGTGATTAGAGAAGGGCCATATTTGGGAGTGGAATAAGACATTTAGCAGTCCCCTTTGTCTCCTTCTACTCTGAAAGAGGAACCAACAAGAACAGCAGGAAGACAGAGGCAGAAGGTCACAGACACCTGAGTTTAGGAACTTCCACCCTGTACCCCATTTACCCACCCCAAGTTCAGTAATGATTTCAGCTGTCCTAAAGCATTCATCTCATGATATTCTCTGCACCCCATCATGTTCTCGGGGATAATTGACTTGCACTACTCATCAGCTTAGCTCGTCATCTTTATTTGCTAAAACAGCACACTTGCTAAATCCCCCAGAATGTGGGTATTACAGATTGGGAAAAGGCTGATCCTCTGTTTTCTTCTTATGTAAGAAAGTGGAAGTGTGTGGGTGTGGGAATGTTGGGGCAGTGGAGGATATGTGTATGATTTCTGAAACTGATTGAATGAGATCTATCATATCATTTTGGTATATTAAATGCATGAGATCATTTCCCCCAATCGGATAATCTCTCTAAATTTCAGGCGTCAGAGTTTCTTTTGGATTTCTAAGGTTTAGAACTATAATTTTTCATAATGGTGCAGAATGTTCAAGGTGCAGAGCATCTCCCAAACTCCTCTTCTTGAGGGTTTTCCAAACACCTGCCAGGTGACTCTGGCTTAACCCCACTGTCTCCTGGACACAGGTGGGAAAGTCACCTCAGGTCAAAGAATGGCAAGACACACTTTAGCGCACTTTCCAATGGATGTAGAAATTGCAGTTGATGCTTCTTTATGAATAGTTTACACTTTGATAGTTTCTATTTAATGGAATTCCATCCCTTTCTGGATGCGCAATGCATCGATGCTAGTTTAAAAAAGAAATAAAGAAACCTGCTTTTCAACAGTGCTGGATTTAGAAGATTCACAGGAAAGCAAAGCAAATCTCCATGACAATATCTTGCCTTTGACACTGGACTGGCTGATTTTGAAATAAGGTGTGAAGGTGTTCCCTATCATGTGAAATACATTTCCACCAGATGTGCTTACCAGGGTTGTGAAAAAGTAGTGATAGTACTCAGTCATCATGCCCATGAACAAAATCTGCAAAAGAAAAATAAGGGGGAAGAATCAGAAACAGAATTATAATAAGGAATAGATCATTAGTAAGTTGGCTGCAAAAGCTTGGGAACATAGAACTGGAAGGGCTTTAGCAATCTGCAGACCAGCAGATCAGAAACTTGAGGCCAATTAGTGGCTGGTGTGAAGCAAGGTCTCTGACCTGCATCACATTTATTTCCATTACACGGAGTTCGACTTACATCGAAGTGACCGGTCTGGTGATCAAATTTAAAAAAGTTGATGCTCAACAAATTTTATATTCGAAGTTGTTGATAATGGCCCAAGTCTTTTGTCTTTCCCATTGCCTAGCTTTCTGAGTAATTCCGTGCTTAGAAATATAATTTATTGTTTCTTAGTCTTGCTACTTAACACACTTCCCTCAGAGAATTCATTAAATGTTGAAATGGCAATGATAATACATAGATAGATTTAAATGAGGATTTAGAAATGAGTATACCTCTGAAACTTTTCTCTTTACCCCTTTCCTATCCTATCCTACAACATGAGTTGGGGAAGAGAGGATGGATTTAGGGAAGGAAGGATAGGAACTATCCTTATACCGATTTCCCACTGTCTCTTAATTCTGATTCTCAGTTACCTACTTGGGATCTTGATGCTTCCAGAAATTCTGTGACTGCATATGTTATTTTTACTTTGTGAGGAAGAGGAGAAAAAAGGAAGTGACTAGAAAGCACGAGGATACCAGGTAGAGGTGGTTTGTTAGACTAAGATCTTATTTTTGGACTCCTCGAAATGGTGTCAATGTAGAAGAAAAAATTGCAAATGTCTTCTGCATCTTGTAAATAAGAGTATCACCTTTCTTGGGGTAGGTTACCAAAAGAACTACTTGAGAACTATTTTTAGGTTTTTATTTAGATATGAATGAAGAAGACTCATACATTAGATTTCCAAAATATTTTTTCCCCTGCAAATCAGGTCAATTTTGTATATGAATGAGAATCCCCTCTGGAAGTGTTGAAATTAGAGATTCTTAGATTCCACCACAGAGATGAATAATCTCTGATTTTGATCCTGAATTTGAATTTTTGGGAGTGGGACCTACAATGGTCTCTCTATGGAAAACATGTGCCTTTGTATTAAAGAACAAAGACTTTCAGAACTTTGATTGAAGAAATGGATTGAAAATGGCTTGGGAAAGACAACAAAGTTATCAGAGGTCCTGGAAAGTATGTAAACTATGCAAAGTAGAATGCTTTTACATGAAAGGGAATAAGGACCGAAGAGGATATTCAGCAATAGCACATCACATAGCATCAACACTAATCAGACTCTTAATGTCATCTTTACTAACATTGAAACCAGAGGAATATTTAGTGAAACTGTAATGTCATGAAGGTAAAACAAACAATAGGAGACTCTCTCTCTATGAATCATGAGCCGACAGCATGTAAGTCTTCCCTATGGTGATAACAAGACCAGGTGCATGAAAGGATTTTTAAAAGGTAGACTTGCTTTAGGGCCATCAATAACATTTAGAGCTATGCATGGTAAGGTCTTGTTAGCTGGTCTCCTATATCATTTAAGTATAAAGAGCTGGCCTACCAGGCTGAGACAGAAATCCAATTTTTCACTTTGGTCATTAGATAGTGTAATTGCAGCAAGACCACTCCTGGAAAGGAATCCGGGCAAATTTTATGTTGAGTACAGAGCTGGACACTGTGGTTTAACATATTGTTTCTGAGTTAAAAATGAAATACAAGGTCACCTGATTTTACAACTTTCACTTGGGCTGGGTTTTCTTTTAAACTCCATTATGAAGGCTTCTGATACCCTATTGAGGACATACACCCTTTAAAAAAAACAGTCATTTAACTCATTATTTTATTATTGTTTTTATAATTCCTGGAGGCAAACATTGCTCATTTGATATGCCTCTTGTTCAGTGTTAGAAATGAGGTATGAAAATTGATTGAATAAGCAGCAATGGGCCAGCTTTTATTACCAAAAGAACCCTTGGATCCTCCAGGTACACTTTTTATTTGCTGAACCAGAAAAATCCCTGTTCTGCTTCCTAGGTGCTTGGGGTCAGTACTTCTTGGCTCTTCCCTTGAATTTTCTAGAAATAGAAATTAAGAAACAAGTGCAGGCACTTTGTTGGCCTGTCTACTTTGTGGGCATTCCAGGACTATGTGAATGAAGGTATTCTAGATAAGAACCACAAAGCAGTAGCACCAAAGGTGTTGGTTTTAAAACAACTGTCCATCATCATTACATCTCCCCTTTCTTCTCTCCACTTCCCTCCCCAAACTCCCTTCCACTATTCCTAATAATTCAAATAATCCTTTGTTTATATATACAGTTACATGTATCCATGTAAATATTATCTATGGGCAGGAGGTAGTAGGGAGAAACCCAGAAGGAAACAGACAGAGAATGCTGTGTGCATGTATGCTTCTAGCACTTTCAATCTCACTATGATGTAAAATTACAATGCACCAAAAAAAATTGTCCTGACAGTGGTCTGTAGGCTGTTTGGGACTTGCAGCCCTATCTTCTTACAGTAGCATACTTCATAAATAAAATATTGCATTCCCATTACAATTATTTCTCTGTGTGTTGGTATTTCAACTAAAAGCCATTAAGGGATTAAGAAAATGTCACATCAGAATAAATGTCAGTTTTAAAAATAAAAAGTATAATCATGATATGTAGAGTTTTCTAATAGTTCTTTGCAAAACTGACTTTCCCCCTAAGACTACTATCTTTAAATCTGGTACTATATTTGACTGCAGATCTAACCAAGTGGTGCTGACTGAGGCAGTGTATACATTTTACCAAGGTAGTATTGTTAGGAACTAGTTCTAGTGCTATTTAAATCATTTTTAGTGTCATAGAGCATGTCATGTTGCACATACTGCAAAAAATGTGGCTGTCAGTACTGTTCTTATCGATAACATATTCTCCTTAATTGCTTCCACTAATATATTCTTCTAATAATGCTTGTTTCCTAATAATTATTAAATAATTTTTAATATCATATTATTGCCTTATATTGACAGACATTAAAAACCCAGCCCTTTTGATAACATTATATATCTAGAATAGGGACAGTATTGAGTATCTATCTACTCTTTTTAAAAATATATATATATATACATATATATATAGTTTTATTATTGGTGCATTGTAGTCTGACATCATAATGTAGTCAGAGTGATAGGGACGTGCATGCATGCAGCACTTGGTGACCTTTGCCCTGTTTCCCTCCCCACCTTTCCCATACATGATATTGAGATTAGCATTGATAATTTCACATATGTACATAACATCAATAGAAGTGTTCCCTTCATTAATTCTCCCTCCCCATCCCACCTCTCTCCTCTAGACTCCCTCTCCATAGCTCCACTGAGATTTCTTCTCCATTAACTAAAGTTTCTCTTGTATCCTAATTGCCCCCTAGCTTTTACATATGAGAGAAAACATATGACCCTTTACTTTCTTTGACTGGCTAATCTCACATAACGTAATATTCTCCAGGTCCATCCATTTTCCTGAAAATGGCATAATTTTGTTCTTTAATGCTGAGTAGAATTCCATTGTGCGTATACATACATACTTAGGACATTCCACTTTATCTAGGTAACATAAACCTTAAGCTAACAAAGGGACAGGTAGCTTGTACCTATTTTAAGGTTTTCTCTATGGGAAATGCCACATGAATATTCCTTTGTTTCAGTAGCTAGAAAATAATTGCTGCCTTCATTTATTTGTAGTTAGAATAGATCTGCAGAAAGAATTAAAACTCAATGTTACTTGCCTCTTGAAAGGATAATTCGAAATATCCCACTGATAACAATATACTCTGGGACACAGTTATTGCTTATTGACAATGGCAATGCTACCTTGGTATAGCTGCTTCCCAAAGGTTTTACCACCCTCATCAACCTTATTCATAGTAGCATTGACCCTCTGTGGTCTAGCTCCAGAACCCTCATGACCTTATTTACAGTAGCTTTGACCCTCCTTGGTCTAGCCCTGATGTTTTTGACAAAGATCATCTCTTGGATTTTGATGGATGGTTATTAAGTATAGCTCAAGTAGCACCAAGACCATATTTTAGTTTGTCTTACAAGTCCTCTCTGATGTTTAGGTAAAGATGAGGAAGATAAAGTTTATGGCATCTAAATGGTGGTTACAGAGTCATCCTATGATTTGGCCAGGAAGTATCTAGATCAAAGTCTTGCAATAACATATCTGAGTTATCTTAATAAGCCTGTACTATATTTCAATCTGATCATTTCCAAGAAGGCAATTCAGTGCTATCGAGATAGCACCAAGTTATTGTCCACAAATTCTCAGCATCCATCATTAAGGGAAAGCCACATGTCACAAATAATTGGCATTATGCTGCTATTGTAGTAGCAAAAACATAAAATGGAACCTGGGGTTCTCCTAGGACATTTTAAGGTACTTGTGATATTTATATGGCTTTTTATTTCTGCTTCTTTCCAATGAAAAATAGGTGCCTTGGAAGTTTGTATTGACTAACCTGAAGTATATTGCTCCTTTTATAGCCTTCTCAATACCATGATAAATTCTAAGCCATCAGACATGGTTTCTAGTCAATAATTTCAAGTGAATAACTTCCAAATGTGTAACATGCAATGTGGCTAAAATAATAGTTCTATCTCAAGATAGAAATAAGTTCTTTCAGCACAAGGATCTTCAGGAAACCAGTTGAATTATATCAAGCCTCAGAGCAGCAATATTAAGATAAAATTCTGAGCTCCAGGGTGTAGCACGTTTTCATTTTCCCAGCTGTGATACTTTGGCCACATCTACACTGTCCTATGAACCACATGCTCCTTTGGCCACACATTTTTATTGTTGATCATGAGTAGAACAAGCTGGGTATAAGTTTATCTTTAGGTAAGTTTTTATTATTGGAAAAATTATTCTACATTGAATGTACTTGTATCTTCAAAGGAGTAGGAGAGTCTAGAAAATGCCATTGGACCCTAGAGAATCATGAGATACAGAAAAATACCCATTTTTGTATGAAATAGACTGAATAATGATTCCCTGAAGATGTCCCCATCCTAATTCCAGTACCAATTAATATGTTACTTTATATAGAAAAAGAGGCTTTGTAGATATGGTCAAATGAAGGATTTTGAGATGGAGAGGTTGCCCTGAATTATCAGGGTGGGTCCTATGTGATCATGAAGGTTCCTTTGAGATGAAAGCTGGAGTGTGAGGAAGGTAGAGAAAATGATGTCGAAATGGAAGCAGAGGGAAAGAAGGAATGTGACGTGGGGCCACAAGCCAAGAAATGAAGACAACCTACAGAAGCTGGAAAAGGCACAGATCTGGATACCCCATGCCCCGCAGGGCCTCCAGAAGGAAAGCAGCCCTGCCAACACCGTTTTAGATCTCCAACCTCCAGAACTGGAAAATAATAAATTTATATTTGTAAGCCACTAAATTTGTGTTTATTTGTTATAGTAGCAATAGAAAAACCAGCACATCTCATTTTCACATCATTCCCATGATTTTGGTGCATGAGAATGCACAACTTTGGTGTATTAAGATCAAATGCATGTACTAAGAGGAAAAATAACTTCGTTTTTTGGTTTGAGGTTGACAAATTTCCAATTCTCTCTTCCCCCTTTCACAGACTCATACTAACTGCATGTATGTACACAGATTCAAGCTAACCACAGGGAGATTCTCAGGACTTTTTCTCTTCTATTTGAAACAGTTCTGTACCATGTACGAACCCAGCACAATTTCCTGTTGCATCCACATTAAGCCAAAGAAAAGCAAAGGATATTCCACAAAGAGTTGATGAACAGAATCACTGTACTCTTTGGGAGTGTCTCAGTCTCGATTTCTTTATAAGCTTCTCTCTACAGAGGTATGGTCAGAGGGGAGAAGAAGCTGATAGGAATCAATATTATTAATAAATGGAGTGGAAGCCAGTGCAGTTTGGTTTAGCTTCAGGAGATGATCCCACTAGAAGAGCCAGATTGCATCATCCAGGTGCACAACAGATGTGATTGTGCTATTTAAGTACAGACTGTTGAGAACAGAGCAAGAAAAAAAAAAAAGATTTTCTGTGGCAGAATGAAAGAGGTAATCTGGTAAATAGGAGAGAGTGGAGCTTTTGGAGGATTACACGAACCTAAAAAATAAACACTCTGCAACCTCCAGGGGAAATTGGTGGAAAGATGATGTGTAAGGAAGAATATAGTGGAAAAAATGTTTTAGCAGCAAAGTATTGAACAAAATCCCAAACCTGGAAAGTTAACACAGTATGTTGCATACACTATAATATTTTGGCAATAAGCTTCTTTAATAATGGTGGTAATAAAAATCATGACTCAAATTTGTCAGAAGGTAACTTTTCAAAGGAGAGATAGGGACATGGCCATGGAATGGTGGTCTTGCTGGTCGCCTGAACATCTGTAGCCCAGTAGAGTCCTCACGGGCCTGGAATCTAATCCTTAGCTTTCTGAGTGATTGACTTTGTCAATTTTCTGAAAACTACCAGGCTTAGAAAATAATAATTTATACCAATGTTTCTCTGTTTATTAAAATCACCAAGGAACTTGTAAAAAATGCCCATGCCTGACTCCTGTCTCTAAATATTCTGATTTTTCTGGGTGTGTTCTAGGCATTGGTATTTATTAAAAACTGTATAGGTGATACTTAGGTGCAGCCAAGGCTGAGAACTACTGATTTATATTAATGAAACTCACATTTTCCAAGCCACCACAATAATGGTCACAGATATTATTTGCTGTGTGTTAGATGTGCAGTACAGGAAGAGATTCTTCTTACACAAATGAAAAGGAAGTGTTATCCTCAATGTAAAGATTTGAGAGATAAAATATAGCTAGTTATAGTATTGAAGCCCAGATTTGATTTCAGTCATAGACTCCTGGTACCACATTAATTCATGAACTGACAATGGAAGGCATAGGTGGTAGAAAATCAATAATTTGCACAAAGTCCTTATGGATTCTGAGAATCCAAATAAAAGCACACAAGTGGTTGGTGAGAGCAAAACTAGAACTCCAGGGGTTGGATCTTTATTTTAGGGGATGCACCCATCTAGCTAAGCGAGCTTGATAAGTTGTCTGTCTACTTTGGAGAGAGCCTCCTGTCAGAGGGCTGGACCCAGCTATTAAGGCTCTTCCGGTGATGTGATCCAGGCACTTCCGGTGATGTGATCCAGGCACTTCCGGTGATGTGATCCAGGCACTGTGAGGCGCCTCATTCACTCTTCTCTTTTTGAAGGAATTCAGACTTATATTGATTTGTGTTAAGACATTTCTTTAGATGTTAGACTTAATTTGATCCAGCTTCTCTTGTGATTTTGAATACCTTTGATGGTATTTGGGAAGAACTTTAATCTGCTTAATGGATTCATCTTTCATCAAGAAAGGATAGTTCAGGGTCAAGGATATAGCTCAGTGATAGAGTGCTGGCTTAGCATGTGCAAGGCCTTGGGTTTGGTCCCAGCACTGCAAAAAGGGGAAAAAGTTTGTAAAAATTTGTAACAGATAGATTCTTAATTAGTAAAGCTATGCCATAGAATGATACTTTTGTGTAATGGATGCTGTCATGGTATAGGGTGTTGGCACAGGGTGTGGAGGGCTCTGTATGGGATGCTAAGCAATGTGTCCTTTGGAATTCAGGAATTTCAAACTCAGGAATTTCAAACATGAGGAGGACAAAGACAGAAATTTTACCTAAAAGGAACAGCTTTTGAGACTACATGGAGGCTGGATGGGGAAAAGGAGAAGGAAAGGAACTAGTGGGAGAGAGATCAATTGTGCTGATACAGAGGAAGAGGCTAAGAGAGTTGGAGAAGAGGAGGTTGAGTCTGAAACATACTTAGAGGATGGAATCTCCGACATTAGGTAACTATTCAATGAAAAAGGTGAAGAGAGTGTTAGGTTTCTGGCTTGAGTATTGGATGAAATTTCTAATCACCAAGAGAGACGTCAGAGAAGGAGGAACTAGTTGGTTGGAGGGAAGGGTGAAGAAGCAAATGCACAGATGGAGATTTAGTATCAGCTGTCAGCATGACCTTCATCAGATAGGAAGACTTGGTGCAGCAGGCTGAGAGGAGGTTTGGGAACCACTGTTGTGATACAGTGTAAGAGGGGATGCATGGATGCAGAGTTAGGATCCGGACTCACCGATTTGCTGTCCTAGCTCTGCCTAGGCACAATACCACCAATAGCAATGATGATGTTAACAGGTAACATGTGGAATGTTTTGTGCATCAGTGCTGGGCTTAATGCTTTATATGCATGGCCACATTTAACATTTCTCAAAATGTTATGAGTTATGTGCTATTACATTCTCATCTGATGGAAGAGGAAAACAACAAATTGTTATATCCCCCATTAAATGATAGCCTCATAAAATATGTTGGAGTTTTTAATGGAGTATTCTCCTTTGATCTCAGCACAATCTTTGGCATGTAGAACCCCACCACACCTCCCACCCACCCAAATGTTAGCTGAATAAATGGTGAAATTTATATCTCACAGAATAACCCTTATGACAGAGAATTTAGCTAATAGTCATTGGGCAAACAGGGAGAAAGGATAATTTTGGTAAAAAGCTTTCATTTATGAAGGTAGAGAAGCAGATGTGCTATTTACTCTCTTTAGTTTTTAGGTTTCTTTAGATCTAATAGTTGCTAAGATACATTCAGGGGAATATACACCTTCACAATTTTAAATAAAACTGCAGTTTACTCTTCTTACTGCAGGCTTAAGACGTGCCCCAATGTATATTACTCCAAATTCTTTGCACGATTCTTTCCTGCTTCTATTACCAGGATAATTTTTTATTATCATCTATTAAAGCCAAATTTTGATGTGGCTAGAATTAAACATTAGAGCATTTCTGAGGCGTGCGCGCGCACACACACACACACAATTTTTATGACTTTCCTATTTAATTTGGAACACATCTTAGTTCTTTTCTAAATTTACTTTTCAGATGTTTTTGAGAATCCTCAAATGAGTGCCCTATAACCTAAGCATATGGACAAATTGCCCATATTTTTCAGTAAATTGTTGGTTATCCATAAGTCCAATTAATTCTTATATATATTTAAATAAAACATTCATATTTATGAACTGCTCCTTATAACTTAAGCTAACTATATGCTCAGGGACTGTAAATAGATTTTAATATCAGCCTGTGAGAAACATAATTAGGATGAGAATGTACTGCCAACATAATTGTATGATATACTACAAATTTTCATCCAGTTAGTATAAATTGAGATCCATCATTATTACATTGTCAGGATTTATCCAAAGTAATGAACTTATCAATTAGCTAGCTCAAAGACTATCAAAGGAGTTGAGGAACTTTAAAAAAGAATGTGCTAGTTAATGAATTCTCCATTTCCTTGACAGCCTACTAAGTATAAGACAATATGCAAGTTCTTTATGTCTAGACACTAGTAAAAAGATTCTTGGTTATATGTGTGCAAGGAAGCTCAGAGCCAGAGATTCCCAGCAAGGTTTGGATCCAATAATCCTGTTTATAGAAGAGGTGGCTGAGTTGAAGAGGAGTCAGCAGACTAGCACAAAGGAGCACAGATAGAGGGTCTGAGCAGCTCAGGTGATGAGGGTGGCCGACCCTGGTCTGAAATTCCAACCCTATCATCAAGCATATGACCCGGAGTCTCATTTTTCTCATCTGTAACATGGGATATTTTGAGATCATTCCAGTCAAATGCATAACATGTTCTGCCTACTGTAAGCATCAAATAAAAAGTAGTGATTCTGTTCTACTAAGGAAAGAGCAAACCTTGCAACTGAGTCTCCCAACTTTCTGTCTAGGATTCTACTCACAGTCCCTTTACTACTTTTGAGAGTAACTTCATGATCTCAGAGCAGTTTGTAGTCATTGGATCGCTATACTCTTGAGACAATCATTTTCAGAGTTTCTTTTAGCCTTAAGGGGGCAGAGATTCAGGATTTTGTTATTTTCACCATTCTCACTCTATTATCTTCAATCAGTGCTCAGCAAACAAGCACTGAATGAAAAAGTAAATTCTCTACTGTGTCCCTACCACTTTCTCTACCTGGCCATAAGGCTTTTGATATAACAGAATTTCTTCAGGACTTTTGTAAAGCTAGAAACAGTTAGTTATTTGAAAATAAAATAAAACAATGTATGCAAGAAGTACAAGGCTTAACCAAAATATGTTCTAGATTTCATTACCACTAGAACCAGTGGTATGTTGTTGTGCATAACAGTAGCAGAATAGGATATTTTCTTTTCTTCTTAAATCCTGAATTGAATTTCAAATGTCAGCCCTTCCACTTTCTGGCTGTGTTGACCTTGGGCAAGTTACAAAATCAGAAAGATTTTGATTTTGAATCTTTCTGATTTTGTAGCTCTGTCCATTTCTTGCGTAGAGAACTTTCCCACAATAATAAAATGAGTGATGCATTAAACCTGTTTAGTCCAGTGCCTAGCATACCATAAATGGTCAGTGAAAAGTAGATCCTGAGGTATTTGGCCTGTTGTATGTGTTTATGGTTAGAACTAATGGACTTAAACACCTGACTTAGCAGATACAGTTTTGCAACCTCTAAGCATAGTGTGGCTGTGCTTGATTTGATGTTTTCCATCCTGAGTGATGAAGACTGATGGTCCTTTCTGTCCCATGGAAACATGGAGTGAAATTTATCTAATCACCTCTGTTTGCCCTCATCGCAACCAGTGGGCACAACACATACAAGGAAACAATCAATGCACAAAATTATTTGATTAGTCAGCATCACCATTGCACTTCCTAGCAGAAGGAAGCCAAGCATTAAAAAATACATTTTCTCCCTGGCCTTGTTTTTATGTTAATTGAAAGAGAACAAATGGGAGAAAAAAGCAACAGCATGCAAATGTGGATAGGAGAAAATGCAATCAAATTTTACAAAATATTTTCATCCTAAATGTTTTATGGAGACTAATGGCCCGATTCCAGCTTAATACGTGTTGCCACAAGTGTGGTGTGGAAAAAAGACCCTCCTCTGACACATTTGCTCATGTAAATGATGAAGCGGGTTTCCTGGGTTGGAAAGAGTGTGCTCATGCTCACCAGCTGGCAGGTTTCCAGCTCAGGAAGTTGGCTGAGCCCCAAGGCAGCTTCCCTGCTGGATGGAATACCACAGTGACCCTCACTCTCCACCAGAAAGCCATTAGCATGCAGGCTACTGTGCCCCAATTCTGGCTCTGTGCTCCATCCTACTACAGAATTTAAAAGTGACTATGCACTTCTCCAAAGGGCCACTTTTATTTTCAGGTATAGAGTCATAGGCTCAAATGCATTGGAGTTTCTTAATAACGTAGGATTTCAGGGGCAAATTAAGCCTTTCCATTGAGGAAACGGAGGTACTGAGGAATGGGTCACCCAAATGTGCTTAGCAGAGTTGAGAACATAGCATACTGAGTGGGGTGGGAGGAAGGGAAGTGATTGTGGAGATTACTATTGAAAGCACAGTTTTTGGCTCAGTTCATTTCTTCATCCAACAGAACTCTAGTGAACAGTCATTATGTGTCACATAATGCTAGGTGCTGGGGACTTGGGAGAAAAAGATGAAGAAGACTGCCTGTTCTCTTGGAGCTTACTATCTAGTAGGGAATAAGGACAACATCTGAATCAATGTCATAATTACAGATTTTTATTGCAATTATAGAGCAAACTAAGCAGAGCAAGCAGACACAGGGAATGAGAAGGGCTCTCCAGTTTTATCTCTTAAGAGATATTCATGAAGACTTAAATGAGGCTAACTTTGGGCTACAAAGTGCGTTTCAGGCTTTGGTAACCACAAGCTGTGATTTGGGGAGAAAAAAGGTCACCCCCGAGGACAGGACAGGACACCCCCAAGGTGGAGCATTGGAGTCTGGAGCCTGGCAAAAAGGCTAGAGTTGAGTCTTACAGACCACAGTGTTTTCTATTAAGAGAATACTCAGTACATTGTAGATGAAATTACTATTATCTCTGCACCTCAATTTTCTTTTTTTTTTTTTTTTTTTTTTTTTTTTTGGG
>PVJS01008909.1:17115-51942 GCA_004027185.1 Glis glis | reverse complement strand
CTGAGGCTGGCCGCGAACCCAGATCCTCCAGTCTCCGCCTCCCAAAGTACTGGGATTACAAGCGTGTGCTACCATGCCCGGCTCCCATCAGCCTTTTTAAAACCCTTCTTTCTTTACCTGTCCCGGTATTTGGACAAAGCACACATTCACCTAATTGAGCCAGCCCTTCAAATCCTTCTACTATATTTTCAGTTACCTGTTCCAGTATCAATTTGACAACTATCTCAAAGGTGAAATATGATATGTCTGTATCATGTTAGGGTTCTTTTCGGGGGGGTAGATAATTTTGTGCATTGGCCACATAGAATATATTCTTTGGTCTGATCAGAGGTACAATAGGGAACTAAATTGTAATATAATGCCATGTTCTAAGCCCTTGACAGTGTTCGCAGCTTTGGCTTTAGCCCAAGATAAGATTAGAATCAAACTTGTTTGAATCCTCCGGGGTTACAAACAGTAATTATTTATGTCCATTGGCTGTTACCCTTAGATCTCTCTGCCCAGGAGATTTTCACCAAACACCATCTTTAAATGGCTACTTTTTCTTTGTTAACATTCAACAGTCTCTTACCACATTGGTGGCTTAGGTAAGGAATGAGCAGCACATATCATTACTTTACCCATTATTGTATGACTTTGGTGCCACCTTACTGACTCAAAGTAGCTACCCAGGTGGCTACTTCCAGGGCATGGCAGATCATCAGTCTGGTATTTTAGTCACTTTTGGAAACAACTTGGTTCTTATCCTGGGCACTGACGAACCCTCTTTATTGTCCCTTGAAATTCCTACAGGGCCTTCTGCAATTGGCTGTCTAGCACTGGGGCATTCTTAATGTTAACTCATCAAGATTCTCATATTCCTGACCTCACAGTATGCCAGGTCTATGACTCTGTAGCTATCCAGACAGTGCCCAAAGTCAAGACCAAGTTCTCCCTCCACCATCATGTACACTGCTCTCAACTCAGTCCATGGAATGATCTTACCTTTGCATTATTTGGGTTTTTACTGTCCCCTGGGCAGATAGTAGCAGACCTTTGTACCGGTATTCCCGCTATACAGGAACTCTTACGAATTAACCAAGGAATTTGTTCCATTTGGGTGGAAAAAATTCTTGAAGTTCAGACCATTAAGCAGCAGAAGTGGCTTGTTCATTATTCCTGAAGCAGAGATGCTACCTTCTCAGGTATGTGCCATAACTCCCTACACACCTCTCATGACAGGAATTCTGTTGATAATTCTGTTGTGAAGCTTCCTCTTTATTACAACACTTTCCTAATACAACCAGTGATGTCATAGATGGTTCAGATCTTAAAATAATTCGATGCCCCTAAGTGCTGGGGACTGTTTCCATGAGAGCTCAAGAGTATACTGGTAAACAAGTTCACTAAGTCCCATCACCAGGGACTTTTCAAGTCCAAAATTCCAGTGTCCTCCACAAGGTGGCAATATGATGTTTCCATCAAAGCTAATTTGCATGTATTCTGGTGTCCCAAACTTAAGACAATCATGTGAATGTGCTGGAATCTTAGGTTTCTGGTAAAATACTCACTAACCATTAGATATTATTTGTAGCTTGTCAGATAGCCCTTCAAGGTGTTGTGCCTCCTTTTTATTGTCAGGATCCCAGAGGAGAGTAATCTGTAATTTCCTGTTTATAGAACATCTCTGGTGGTCCAAAGTTATTTTTCAGTATTTCCCTGATTGGAATAGGTTCTGAATCCTGGCTGGCTCCATGAAGCATTTGGCTGATCATATTTTTCACGACAGCCCTCAAGTCCTGAGTTTCTTCTTCCAAAGGGGAGATCATCAGTATGTCGTCATCAATATAATGAGTTAACCCGATTTTCATAGTGACCATGTCTAAATCCAATGTCTCCAAACTGTGACAGTGAGTTGGAGAGGTCAGATAGCCTGGGGGAAAGGCCAGAAACAAGTATCACCTGCCTTCTCATTCACAAGCACACTGTGGAGACAACATTGATTTAATCTTATCACAAAAAATACGGTTTTCTTTAGCTTGCTGGACCTCTTGTACAGCTTGTACAATGCCTGGTACATCGTTAAAAATCATGTGAATTGCATGAAGTCATGATAGTTCAGAGTTATCTCCAAGAGCCTTTTCCTTCCCAGGACCACACAGGTATATTATAGAAAGCAGTTGTAGAGATTAGCATTTCTTTTCCTATTGTTTCTTAATGAAAGACAAGGTTTCCTGTGTATATCCAGAATCTGACACTCCCTGATACTTACCATATAGGAGTATTTGAGCAAGTCACAGGGCTTCCATTTTGCATGTCCAAGAAATACTATGTGAAGATACTGATCTGTCTCTTAAGACATTTGGCTTTAAGCTGGTGATGACAAGAACCTTTATTATATCCATTCCAATTAAGTATTCCGGTAGAAGCAAGAACTGGATTTTTTTCTTTCTGATTCCTCTATCTGCAATTTCATAGTGATTCTGGTGCTACTCTTGTAACATCTCCATATGCTCCAAAATTCAATTTTTATACCTTCATAGTGCCTTTTCATTCTTCTGCTGGAATTATGGTACATTTTGTACCACAATTATGGCATGTTCAATAATTTCAAAAGTTTCCTACTGTCCTAAGCCACCTACCATTAACTATATCATTCATCCTTGGATCATGCACCAGGAGTAAAATGAGGATTTCTTCTCCCTCAAGTTAATCATCATTTTTCCTTCATAACCTTAATAGATGAATTAAAATCACTACTCTGATCTGGGTGTGGTGGCACATGCCTGTGATCCTAGTACTTGAAAGGCCGAGACAGGAGGATGGCAGGTTTGAGGCCCGCCTCAGCAACTTAGTGAGACCTTGTTTCAAAATAAAAAAATGGAAAGGACTGGGGGTGTAACTCAGAGGTAGAATGCCCCTGGGTTCAGATCTTCAGTACCAAAAAAAAAAAAAATCACTACTCTGTGTTAAAACATACAGTCAGCCCTCTGTATCCAAGAGTTCTGTGGATTCAATCAACTATGGATGAAAAATATTTGGGAAAAATTAACATCTCTACTGAATGTGAACTTTTTTCCTTTTTCTGTTTCTGGCAAATTATGATTCTACATAATAGTGGGATTCATTGTTACATATCTGTACATGCACATACATAATTTGGTCAATTTCATTCTCTAGTACCTCTCTTTTCCCTCCCTCTGATTCCCTCCCTATACTCTGCTGGCCTCTCTTCTGTTTTCATGAGGTCCTCCCCCCTTCTTTCCTTTAACTGGAGAGCATTGTGTTAAGCGAATAAAATAAGCCAGACTCAGACAAGGATTGTTTTCTCTTATATGTGGAAGCTACAGATTTTTTTCTTGTCATTATAGCCTACAGTATAGCATTTACATTGTATTAGATATTATAAGAAACCTAGAGATGATTTAATGTATGTAGATTGTATACAAATACTACAATTTATATAAAGGATTTGAGCATTGATGGGCTTGGGCAGCAGAGGGAGCCCTGGAAGGAATCCTTCATGGATACTAAGGGACTACTGATAGCGTTTTTCTTCTCCAGATAAATCTGCTGCATCCTAGACTTTACACACTCCAAAAGCGTTGTTGATTTGAGTCCTCTGTGAGTAAATGCTGGACGCTGCAATAAGTTGTTTATTAGTAATCATACCAAACAACTTTTTCATCAAGTAGTTTCTAAAATCAATAGTCCTATGGTTGTTTAGTCTGAAATCCAAGCAAGCAGAGATTCCTCAGTACTACTTTAAAAAACATAACCAAACCCCATTACCCTACAGTTATTGGTTTCCATGCAGGTATCTGATAAGCTTAGGCAGAAGCACACAGGTTTGTTGAGACCTAGATGAAGAAGGTCCCACTTCTCCACTATGCCAGAATCCTAGGATGTAACCACCCATTCTCTAGCCAGATGGAAGAAGAAAGACAAAGAGAATAAGAGACAAAGAGAGATGGCCAATCTTCCCTGAGAAACAGGATTGGTTAAGTATATTTACCAATCATGTGTATGTGAATTAGTGGAAAAGGGAAGAGACAATTGCTATGTCCAATAACTTAAATGTATAGCGATTCTGCTTCCAATAAATGCAGTTCAACCAATTTCTCAGATTCTGACTAGATTAATATTCTTTTCTCTGGGAGGGGGGACAGGGATAGAAGTAGATCAGCAGGCATCTGGGAGACAAGGAGGAGAGTGTTCCTCTCCGCACTGCCTACTCTCAGGATAGCTCTCTAAAAAGACGAAAGGATTCTATATGGACTTAGCTCACTTTCTATTATATGAGGACCTGGCGTAATAATGGAGAGACTCCTGAAATAGAAGTGAGTTTCTACTTCTTAACGTTTCAAATAGGCTGTGCATTCTGTCAAATTGGCTGTCTTTCTGAATCTTCTAATCTACAATAAAAATATTCCATTAGATGATTTCTAAGTTCCCATCAGGATCTAACATTCTATGATTTTATTTTAGTATATATCCAGACTTCAATTGCATGTTTATTATTGGTTGCTTCCATGGGGCAAGGGTGATGACTTATGTGTTCTTCACATGGCTAGTGTCCCACAATTAGTATCTATGTTTAAAATGTTGACTGAGATGCAGAAAAGTGAGCATCACTTGCTTCCATTTGTGTTAACACGGAGATGGAAGGAATGTATATAGAGACCCTTGCGTAGAATATTTCTAGAAGAACAAATAAGAAATTAATACTAGTTGATTCTGAGTAAGGGGACTGAGGGACTAGGAGTCTTGGTGGGCAGGGGAGTTATTTTTGAATAAGAACTGTCCTTTGTACTTATTTCTCCTTCAGCCATACTAGCCTTCTTGCTGCTCCTCCATTTCAGATATGCTCCCAATTCAAGACCTTTGATCTTGCCATTCTAGTGCCTGGAGTACTCTTCCTCCAGACTCTCACGGTACACTCCCTCTTCACTCAGTAGGCTCAAATGTCACACTGTTACTGAAACCTTGCTGACTACACTGCATGTAATGCCCCCCCTCCATTCCTTAATACCCCTTTCCTAATACCTTCTAATACCCCTAATACTTAGCACTGCCTGACATACTAAAGATTTGCTGCTCATTTTAGTGTATGGCTCCTTTATGGAACCTGGCCTGGTGTATAATAAACAATCAATACATATTTATCTAATTAGTGAATGTACCATTTGACGTTTTCGAAAAAATCATGTGCCCAAATTATTTTTCCAGTGAAAACAACAGTTAAGGAATGAATGCTGAATTAACTGTTAAGATGCTTATTCTTATGGGAGGAGTGCAAATTTTTTTTCTTACCATATAGAGCTCTCCTGTCCTAATTTGCCACATATTAGCCATGGGCAAGTCAACTCACCGAGGTGCTTTTGCGTCATTCATAAAGTAGAGCAAATGATAATTACGTGACAGAATTAAGATTAAATGTAAGTGAAAGAACTTCCGTAGCCTTGGAAAGTAACCGAAAGCACACAGTTGCTTCTGCGCTTGGAGCCTAAAGGGTGGACAAGGAAGGCTTCAACTTGCTCTAACATTGAAAGTCTCCGGAGCAGCGCCAGGACACCACGCTGGCGCTGGGCGGGTCTCCGTGCCATCGTTGCCAGGGAAACCGTGGGGGCGTCCCGAGAGCGCGAGCATGCGCGCCGGGGCCGCTCCGCTCGCCCCTCCTCCCGCGTTGCCATAGGTGGAGTGCGGGCCAATGGGAAGAGGCCAGAGGGGCGGGGCGGGCAGAGTCCGGGGAGGGCGGTCCCGCGGCCTCCCTCCCCACTTCCGGGTCGCGGTGTTTGCAGGGAGCGCTCCGCGAAAAGCGTCGTTTCCGTTGCTGGCTGTTTGCAGTTGGGGAAACCGAGGCAGCTCCAGCTCCCCCTAGCTCTTCCGCTCCTGTGAGGTGGCTGCTGTTTCTTCTCTCTCACCCGGCGCTGCTTCGGTGCGGCTGCGGCTGCGCCAGCCCCGCGGCTCCTGCTGCAGCGCCGCCGCGTCGGGCCGGCGGGCTTTGTGCGAGCCGTCCCCTCCCCTCCCACTCGCGGGGCGCGCTCCGCGGGGCTCGGGCTGCGACTCCCCGAGGGCTGCGGTGCCGGCGCGCGGCTGGCCGGCCCTCTGCTGGGCGCTCCGGCTCCTTTTGTCCCGATGAGCGCGGATGGGTGGATTAATTTTAGATACCGATCATCCCGTCTGCGCCGTGCTGTTTCTGCTCTCACCTGCGGGCATTTCGAATTTGACAAACCCTCAGGCCCTCTTCCAGAGAGGATGTGTCTGTGGGAATGTTTAAGGCAGGAAGGAGATGAGCATTTTTGTTTTTAAGTGTCTCCCCCTCGATTGCATCTCCCCCTCCCCTCCCTCGAGAAGCTGAAGAGTTTTCTTTGGAGATCGTTTTATCGAGTGTGTAGTTTTTTTGTTTGGGGGATTTTATTTTTAAACTCTTATTGGTATTTCTACACTTCACCTATTGAATGGAAAATCATGAATTAGCCAGGGTGTGATCTTCTCTGTTTTCAACTTGCGTTCAACTTCAATTTGTAAGCCATCTGTAGTGCTTTTATTTGCTGGCATTAGCTGACCATAGAACAGCTGTAACATTGTCCACGAGGGTTAGGAAGAGCTTATTCCTTATAAAAAAAACAATTCTCATGTTTGGTATAATTGTTGTTTAACTGTGATCCTCTTATTCCTGAACGATTTAGTCCCAATTCTCAAACAGTGCGGAATTAAAATAGGAAGCTTAAGATATGAATACAACTATTTGGCAAAAAAGAAAAAATGTAGATCATTCTACTAGCATTCTTTAAACCATTAAATAGCTTGACAGAGTTCTTTTAATTTTTGCAGTTAGGTTTTCGAAAGTGATAAATTGACCATTTGGCCGGCCATCTTTTAATAAATCTAGGTTGTATATATTACACCTATCATTGTTTTTAGCCTAATTAAACACCGTAACAAAATAGACACTGGCTTAATAGATATTAATATAATTTGAGATTTGGTGAGTTGGGTAAACTGTAATTTTTTTCTAGTTTTAAAATTCAACTGTAAGATCATTAAGCTTGTCTTGTATATTTCCTTCTCCAGGAAAAAATGTTTGTTTCTTTGTGGGAGTTCTTCTATGGGCACTTTTTTCGATTTTGGATGAAATGGCTCCTACGACAGATGACTGGAAAGTGTGAATTGCAGCGAATTTTTGATACCTGTGTAGGTGCACAAAGGACACACAGGATAGGTAATGTTAAAAAACAAAAATTGAAAACTAATAAAAATTTAACTCTGAATGTTTTTTCTCATTACACATGACAGTGACCAGGGTACTTTTTGTGTATTCTGATTAAGTCACTTAAACTGAGTTTCATAAACTTTGTAATCTCTTTGAATCCTTTCAGCTCTAAAACTTGTTACTTTATAGAAAAAGAAACATTCTATAATTCTGTGTGATCTTCTCTGATTCCTTAAATTTATCATTTGTTCTTTGATTATAGTTGCAACCTATTTTCTAGAGAAAAATTTTTATGCTTCTGTAACTCCTTTGAAATTTTCACACAAATGAATGGAAGAATGCCTCAATCTGGATCCATTTTTATACTTAGCAGCATCATCAATCTTTTAATTTCTTACTGCTATTTATGAAAGTACTGTAAGACATTCATTGGTCGCTAAGAAAAATTATAGTCAAAATCTGCACTGTTCAATACCCTAGCCAGTAGCCGCATTTGGTTATTGAGCTCTTGAGATGTGGCTAGTCTGAATTGAGATGTGCTGTAACTGTGAAATCCACACGGGATTTCAAAGATTTTAAAGGAAGCAAGGCGTGGTGGCGCATGCTTGTAATCCTTGTAATCGCAGTACTTGGGAGACTGAGACAGAGGATTGCAGGTTCAAGGTTAGCCTCAGCAACTTAGCTGGGCCCTCTGCAACTTAGTGAGACCCTGTTTCAAAAAATAAAAGAATAAAATAGGCCTGGGGGGGTCTCAGAGGTAGAATGTCCCTGGCTTCCATCCCTAGTAGCACAAAAAAGAGATTTTATAAGAAAAAAAAGAGTGTAAAGTGTCTTAATAATTGTTTATATTGGTTATATGTTGAAGTGATAATATTTTGGATCTATTCAGTTGAAATAAAATGAATTTTATCCACTTTTTACTGTAAATGTGACTATCGAAAATTTTATAGTACACATGTGGCTTACATTTTGGCTTGCATTGTATGTCCATTGAATAGTGCTGCTCTCTTATTTTCTAAAATATATTTGTTTCTCAATGCTTAGTTGAAAATATCGCTGCAAATTAGAACACACGTGAGAGAGAAGTGTTTGCAGTAACTTTTTAGCCAGAATAAAGAAGACCTGGGAATTACTGCAGCTCATGAGCATTGTATTAAATGGGAAATTATGAATTAATCAGATCCCCTTTTGTGTTGGTGAAATCTGCTTCAAATGAGAAATCAACCCCTATAAGGTTGGGGAAGTGGGGCATTGGCAATCGGAGTCTACATCCAAGAAAACATTAGGAGTATGACAGTCGCCGCCTCAGGGCAACTGAATGGTTGAAGTTTAATTACTTTCCTAGTTTTCTTAAAGCTTACTGGCTGACTTATAGTATTGCCCGCTCTTTTGATTTGCCCTTTTGACTGCTCAGAAGAACAAAGTACCTCATGATAAGAAATATCTACAGTCAGCTGGGCGTGGTAGCGCATGCTTGTAATCCCAGTACTTGGGAGGCTGCGACCGGAGGATCCCGGTTCGGGGCCAGCTGCAGCTACTTAATGAGGCCCTCCGCAACTTAGTGAGACCCTGTTTCAAAATAAAGAATAAAAAATAGGGCTGGAGGTGTAGCTTGGAGGTAGAATGCCCCTGGGTTCAATTCCCAGTACTGCCAAAAAAAAAAAAAAGAAATATCTACAGTCAGTATTGGGGTATTGGTTGGTGGGAAAGAAATTACATTAAAAGACTTTAGTTTGAGGCAAAAGCATTTTTCTTGAATTTTTCAAATTGCTGAGAAAAAGGAGACTTACTAGTAAACGTGCCATACTTTTTAATAGACCAGGAAAAGTGTTCTTGTCATAGTGGAAACGGAAGCCACGAATAGAGAAGCTATTTTGCTCTTTGGTTGGTAGGTGATTGGCCCGATGATCTAAAGTCTTTTCCCCTTGGTTCTAGAAGGATTCATTTGCTAGCACCTCAAATCGAAACACAGAACCCCTTAAGCCTACCAAGTGAAGAAGATGTAGTAGGGAGCATTCTCACTGTGATCTTCAGATGAGTTTCTGGGACCTGAGTTATCTGTAGACACTTTGGGGGTCTGCACAGACACAGAAGATCGTAGGGAAATTAGGTTGACATCACCTGTTTGGCTGATCATGTTGTGTTTGTTTGAGGTTTTTTAATGATATCTACCTCTCTACATTATAAGAATAAATGTTTTAAATATTTGCTATGCTATGTAGAACTTATATCTTCTCAGACTGGTAATTTGTTAGTGATTTGATATTTTTGCCATTTGTTTATGGAGTGATTACAAGCAGCACTTAAGTGGTAACATTCTTTTTTTATTTCAGAAAATTCCTTGACATACTCCAAGAGTAAGGTAAGATCATACTGAGGTGATAATTCTAGGGAACTTAACTTGAACATAGTATTTTTGTAAAAGAATACTTCAATTTTAGAATTATTTTTAGTCCTGCTAGTGTCTTTTCTATAAAAAACACTGAGTGAAAATTTTCCTTTTTATACTCTTTTCAAAACATTTTCTCTATATGTGTGTTTTTTTCATGAACAAAGAAGGTATTTGAATAATGTATCCTGTTCTGAAATTTTATCTGTTTATTTTGCCTTAAGATTTGATAGCTTTGGGGAAAGCAGGGTCTTAGGGTAAAGTCTTCTCTGGGATTATATCCTGAGGACAGGTTATATGAGACAGGAGCAAGCAACTTGGGATAGAGAAAACCCTGTGTCATGTACCTTTTGATCCAAAATAAGTCCTAACTCATACTATATATTAGTCCGCTTTTTGTTACATAACAAATTATTAGAACAATCTCAGAAGCATAAAATATATGCTATTTCTTGCTCATGTGTCTGTGGGTTGGCTGGAAAGGATCTTCAAGCTGGTGCGAGGTTCAGGTCTATTCCCTTTGTCTTACTCTGGGACCCAGGTGGGGAATGTGGATTGTACCAAAAGAATGGTCTTAGAATGGATCGCTGGTGACCCAACCGCACAGACGTATTTTAAATCTCTTGTGTCATAGCCATTAGCATCCACTTGGTTAAAATAAGTGGCCAAGCCCAAGTCGAGGTATGGAGAAATACACTGTGTCCACATAACGTGAATGTATAAGTGACTTAAAGGGCAGTGAAAAATGGGGACCAGTAATTGAGCCTACCACATGCAGTTACTTCCCTATAGTGGTTCACAGCTTCCCCGTATGTAAATGATCTGCATTGTGAAGGCAGAGTATAGGTCATCTAGACTGTTGTTTGAAAACCAATTAATAGATCATACCCAACACTAAACAACAGCAAAAGGAAAAGAATAGAAAATATTTATAAGTCATTGATTACAGTAAGATTAAGTATTGTTTTATGAATTTCTTCTTTTAATTATCTGTGTGTGTGCCTCTGTGTATCTTAGATATTCATATGTATGTTTGTACTTGATCATGATGTAAAATGTGAATTGGGGTCAAAAAAGGTTTACTTGCTGCCCTGGTGATACTGTTAGGAGTTACTGATTGGTGCTAGAAACAGAGTGATGTGGCTGAGTGCTGCAGGCATACCTGTTACGTTCTAGAGAGTAACCTATAATAAAGGTACTTTACTAATTTAGTCACACGTCTTTTATTTATGAATTGTCTATGTACGAATAACTTACTCACCTGAGTGAATATTGGGAGAAGGAGTTCAGAGTCCTCTTATTCACAGTCACAAAGTGTGATTATTTTCTTTGTAATGAGAATGTGGGGTCCAGAAAACGAACAAGTTGCTGGTTCAAAAAATTTATTTATACCTTGTCCACCCATATATTCCCATTAGTTGACATTTAGGATGAAGTTTCCCAAAGTAACAGTATCATAAATTGTAGCAGATGTAGTTGCACAAGTGGTTGTATTTCAGATCTGTTCCAGCAGTACCCAAGCTGGAGCATATATCTGACTCTTCTGGAAGCTTGTTAAAACACAGATTACTGGCCCCATCCCCAGAATCTCTGATTCGGTTCTAATTCCATTTCTAATGTGTTGTCAGATGATACTGCTGCTCTTGCTGGTCAGGGCACTGCTTTTAGAACCAGGGTGTTTCTGCTTTGGGGGGACTGTTCTGCATCATAACTACTCTTTGTTTCTACAGGAAACAGTATATGCATTTTCCAGACTGACCTTTAGCAAGTTGTGTTTAAAAATGTCAAAAATTTGCAACTATTTGGGTGCTAAACACTATAGAATGAATTGTCCTGTGAAATGCGCTTTCTTTCAGCTTTGAAATTGCAAAAGAGTAAAACCTTAACTAAGCTCTTTCTACTGTACCCCACTCACAGTTCCCATCCTCTACCCCTAGTTCTTCCAGAGTGTGTCCCTTCAAATACCTTGACACCTCTCTGCCCTGTTTTTATGTTTACCGGCACTGCCAGTGCTGTCCACTAGAACTCCTCCTGGCCCCTCGGTACTCTCCGACTTCACCTTTACTGTTCCCACCCCGCTCACTGCTCATCACCTCGCGCTACTTCTTATTTTATAAGCAAAAAGGTATCCCGACTTAGGGCCTTTGTGCTATGTCTGTTGAACCAGAATGTTCTTCCTCCAACTCAAAGCTTATTTCCTCAACCTCACATCTTTACTCAGACATGACCTTCACCATGAGCACCCTGACCACCCTCTACTCAAGTTGTACCCCCCAAATTTCCCTGTCCTCGTTCCTCATTTTCCATTGTCTCCTGTCCAGAAGAACAAAACAAAACACAGTGTTTCTTTTTTGTTGTTCACCGATGTTTCCCTAGCACCTGAAACAGTGCCTGGAATGTAATACGCACTCTGAATGTAAAAGGAAATATAAAAGGATAAAAAGTAGTAAATAAATGAAAAGTCCCTTTTTCTCCAGATAGAGTTTGTAGCACTTCTTTCATTTACTAATTCAATGGAGAGGTTCTGGAACTGTGATAGTATTGTATCTATCAGTGTAACCACTATTATAATTTATTGTAACAATACTTTTGGTCTCAGCATTTATGAATGAGATTTTATGTGTGATAAACTCACACCAAGCTTAAGTGGAGCAATATATAGGGTGTTCCTTTTAAGAACTCTAATACATTAGTCAAATCCTTAACCAAGGATTTGAGTGACTACAATATGTTCAGCATTCTACCAGGGTCTGGTAGAATGCTAAAATTTTGTATACCAGGTATACAAAAGAAGTAAAGATTGAAGTTGAATATAACTATTAGTAGGAGAGAAGTAAAGACTGATGTTGAATGTAATTACATACAGGAGTTCAGAGAAGGAGAGTTTTCAAAATCAATGTATATACTTTACCTCATTAAACAGAGTAAATCAGAAAAACATGGTCACTTCAGTAGTTATTGGAAAAACTGTTTTGAAAGAATTGAGTACCTATTCATGATTAAAAACTTAGCTAACTTGGAATAGAAAAAAAGGTGTTCTCAACCTATTAAAGACTACTTATGAAAGACCTGCAGTTCACATGGTAGAAAACAGTGAAGTAGTGAATACTTGCCACATGTAATTGAAAACAAGGCAAGTATGGTTACTTTCTTTGTTTTTATTCAGCATTGTGTTGGAGATCCTGGGAAGTGCAATAAGCAAGAAAAAGAAATTTAAGACATAATAACTGGACAGAAAGAAGTAAAACTTGCCGGCATGGTGGTGCACGCTTGTAATCCCAGTACTTGGGAGGCTGAGACCGGAGGATCTGGGTTCGTGGCCAGCCTCAGCTACTTAGTGAGGCCCTCCATTTCAAAATAGAGAATAAAAAATAGGGCTGGGGGGTATAGCTTGGAGGTAGAATGCCACTGGCTTCAATCCCCAGTACTGCCAAAAAGAAAGACAGAAAGAGAGAGAAGGAAGGAAGGAAGGAAGGAAGGAAGGAAGGAAGGAAGGAAGGGGAAGGGGAGGGAGGGAAGGGAGGAAGGAAGGGAGGAAGGAAGGAAGGAAGGAAGGAAGGAGAGAAGTAATACTTATTAACAGATGATATGGTTTGTGAATGTAGAAAATCGTAAGGAATCTACAGAAACTACTAGCATTATTAATAAATGAATTTAACAATGCCACAAGACCCAGTGTCCTTCTGTGTGTCATAAACAAACTTGGACAATCAAAGAACAATACCACTTCTTTGTGGCATCCAGAAACAAAATACTCCGAGATCAATTTAATAAAATTTATGAAAGACTTCTGCACTAAAACTCTTGGAGAACATTCTTGAGGAAAAGTAAAATGGAAAGATATATTCATCGACTTGAAGACTCAGCACTATACAGATGCTAATTCCCAAATTGACCTATGGATTCAGTGCAGTTCCAATCAACATCCCAGCAAGCTATTTTTGAAGAAACTAAAAAGCTCATTCTCAAGTTCATATAGAAATAGAAGGGACCTAGAATAACCCGAGTAATCTTCTAAAGGAACTAAGTTAGAGGACTTGGACTATCCGACTTTGACACTTTCTGGGCAAATAGACAAATGTAACAGATGAGAGTCCAGAAACAGACCAGACATACAAGGTCATTAATTTTAAATAAGAATATCAAAGCAATTCAATGAGGAAAGAAAAGTTTTCAATAGATGGTGCTAGAATAATTGAATGCATATATTGGGGGAGACTCAATCCATATTGCTGGTTTCCTTTTATTAAAAGACAGATAAAACCCAAAAATATGTATATGATTTTAGCCTTGGGGAAATTTTGAAACAAATTTGATTTCCTTTGGAATTTTAATATCTGCTTCATAAAGTTGATTAAATCCCTTAAAATGTCCTTCTTTTTCAGCTACCAGGAATTTTTCTTACTCAGATTTCTTTCATATAAATAGGTTTTGCAGAAAGCAACACAAGTTATTGAGAGTGAAGTGGACAAGTGTGTAGAAGATATAATGAAGGAAAAGAATATTAACCCTGAGAAAGATACCAGGTGTGCTCTTTCACATCTTTCTTTGTTACGCATCTACAGCCTGTGAGGTGTGGAGATCAAACATTGTAAACTTTAGAGCTGAAGAGTTTGTGTAGATGATCTGATTCAGCTCTCTGACTTTACTAGACGAACAACCTAGGTCCAGAGAGACAAGCGATAAACATAGGACTAAAACCTCTATCTCTTAGTTCCCACTTCTGTACTATTCGGTATACTATATTATTCATCTGCCCTTTTAAAGGTAGCTTACCTTTCTCAAAGTTAAAAACTGGCTATTCTGTCCTGTCCTTAAAAATGAGTTCCTCTGTCCTCCTGGCTCCTCCAGTCTGAGGTGCTCTCCCTCGTAGAGCGCTGTATCCTGCTTCAGCCCATGCACTTGAGGCGCTGATGTGCTCATGTTCCATGCAGAGTCTTGCCTGCCAGACCCAGGGATTTGAATGTTGTCTTCTGGTTTTTAAGTAAACAAGCTACATATCAGATGTGCACTTAAGGAAGATGGAGAGTGTATTTGGGGATGTTGGAGGCTGGTAGAGGAATAAAGAGAACAGTTAGGAAAGTGAGTCATTCAGGCAATAAATGACGAAGTCTTAAAGCAGGGGACTTAGTGCCATGAGGATTGCTTTGGGACCTTTCAGAGTTAGGAAAAGGGCTTGGGGACCTTTGGATGTATGAATTGTCGATGGAGAGAGGTGGGTCAGAACTGAGTGTTCTAGCTTGGAGGACTAGTGGTTAGTCATGTCACTCATAGATTTAGAGTCTCAAGAAAGAGCATGTTTCTTCAGGGAAGATAAGCTGTTACATTTGGGAAAACTCATAACTTGGCATGGAGCCGTTTGTTATAGATATACTTGGAAACTTAGGTATGTTGGTGATATCTGGCAATAAAGATTTAGAGCCATATGAGATTACCCAGCGAGAGCATGAAAAGAGGAGAGATCCTTGTGATTGCAAAGTTTGCCCTTCCTACCACATTCTATCGTGTTTCTAGGCCCCGTTTTATCATATTCTACGTAGCACTTTGTATAGTGTTTGGTGTTTAAGGAGGCTGTTGGTGTGTCTTGTATTAAATCAAAAGCCAAGAAATGCTTTCTAAATAGACATATGAGCCAAGCTATGGAAAGCATTACTTTATTGTGATAAGAAGGTGTGATTTTAAAATGATAATTTTTATCACTTTCAGTTTTAAAATCTGCATGAAGACGTGCTTACTACAGATAACTGGTTATAAACAGCTCTATTTGGATGTAGAAAGTGTGAGGAAAAGGCCATATGATTCCGATAACACGCAACATGAAAGGCTGCTCCTGAAGGTAAATTTTTGTTTGCTGCTTTTAGAGTTGTTGAACACTCGAAAAATTAATCAGGCTTGAGCTGAGTATGTCTGCGCAAATTCTAGAAGCTTATTTAGCCATCCAGTTTCTTTACCCTTTGGAGAATTGTATTATGTTAGATTTCATTGATAAGGAGAGATTCTTAGTCAATAATTTATAATTTTTTGATAAGCATCATTAAAAATATTCAGATAAATTTTATTTTAATGCTTTTAATTCTGAAGTATAAATTTTTCAACCAAAAATATGGGTCTACAAGCCTCAGATTCCCCATCCCTACTTTTTATATAAATTGCTCGTAAAAGTTCAGCATTCTGTCAGCTACTCTCAAATTGTGAATGGGTGTCTTTTTACAGATTATGTCAAATCTTTTGGAATTTATAGAATGCTAATTGCCAACTAATGCCTCAATAGATTTAAACATTAAGTAAAAAGAAAATTACTTAGAACTTTCCTCTTGCTTATTTCTGAAGTGTGAATGCATAAGGCCAGTGAGTGCCAACATTAAAGAGCATCGACCCGGACAGGGTATGCTTTCAGATCATCTCCTGTAGCCCCCTTGTTTTAAGGATGAGAATTCTAAGGCCCAGAGGAGATGAAATGATTTGCTTTAGGTATCAGATGGCAGCGCCCGGAAGTGAACTGTGTCTCCTGCCCATCTTCTACACCTATGCCAACTGTATTTTAAAATGGTTAAAATTAAAGAGCATATTGTGCTTGGAGTTAGGAGTGTGTTATAACTAAAAGTACTGTGGAAAGAAGCAGTGACAGTATCTAAGTAAGAGACATAAGTTTAATTACAACAAAATCTTTTGGGCTTTTTTTTAGGAAAACTATAAAAAAAACACTTCATCTAATTGTAAAAAAAAAAACCACAAAACTTGATTTTGTAAAATGAGGCTAATAAAGGGCCATTGTGTGGATTGAGTTTTTATATTTGAAGTATTTGAAATAGTGCCTGGCGCTCACTGAAGATGCTATTTCTGTCCTCTTCAGCATTTTCCTCTCAATTTCAGACCCTCTCTGTATGCTGTCTTCCCTTTTAAAATGGATAAGATGCAATTGCTGGCATTCACGTCCAGGGGATTTTTACCTTGGTGATTCATTGTGCAGTTCCCTTGCAGAGGTGCAGAGCCAGCTGTTGGCAGTGTCTCACCCAGCCACTGCTCAACTCGGCAGTCTTCTTGGGGAAAGAGCTATGGTCCAAGGACACCACCTTCTCTAGACTTAGACTTAACCAGTGTTTAATATTTAGATTCCGAGAGTTCTACCTAACTTACCCATATGAAATGAGAATCTCCAGGGGTGGAGCCCAGAAATTTGATGTATATGCATGTTAAATTTTGAGTACTCATGGTTTTATACAACAACTCTTACCACATCACACACCTCATTATTTTGTCATAATCAAACTCCTTGCTGAATTTTTGGGGAGATGCTAATGTGAGCAGATTGTTCGTGGTGATAAGCCAACCTAATGATTAGATTTAGGTCAGAGCCTGAGTCCTGGCCCTCTTTCTAAAGGAAGGTCACAAGCCTTCACATTTTATTTTAGGTAACGGGATACTCCTTTCATTAGGAGTCCTAATTTTTTTTTTTTTTTGTACTGGAGGTTGAATCCAGAGGCATTCTACCTCTGTGCTATACCCCAAGCCCTATTTTATTTTTTATTTTGAAACAGGGTCTCACTAAGTTGCTGGGGGCCTAAGTTGCTGAGGCTGGCTTTGAAACTGTGATCTTCCTGTCTCAGACTCCCAAGTACAATCTATTCTTTTTTTTTTTTTTTTTTTTTGCGGTACCAGGGATTGAACCCAGGGGCGTTATATCCCCGCGCTACACCCCTGGCCCTATTTTTTATACTTCATTTTGAAACCGGGTCTCACGAAGTTGCGGAGGGCCTCACTAAGTAGAGAGAGAGAGAGACGGAGAGAGAGAGAGCTGAGGCTGGCCGCGAACCCGGATCCTCCGGTCTCCGCCTCCCAAGTACTGGGGTTACAAGCGTGTGCCACCATGCTCGGCCAATCTATTCTTTATACCAATTTTTTTTTTTTTTTGTGGTACCGGGGATTGAACCCAGGGGCATTCTACCTCCGAGCTATACCCTCGGCCCTATTTTTTATCCTTTATTTTGAAACTGGGTCTCACGAAGTTGCGGAGGGCCTCACTAAGTAGCTGAGGCTGGCCGCAAACCCGGATCCTCTGGTCTCAGCCTCCCAAGTCCTGGGATTACAAGCGTGCGCCACCACGCCCGGCTCTATACCAATATTTTTAATTGGAATAAATATACTACTTTTTTAGGATAATTGAAAAGTTTTCTAAATAGTCTCTATTATACTTATAATCTATCCACAAAAGTTGTTTAATTGAAAACATTCAATTACTAGTTACATAAACTATGAGAAGGAAAATGTCTTGGTAAATTGAGAGCATCACTATGACTTGTAATATGGAAGCATATTTGTTCAGCTTTGGAATCTTCTAATGCCCACGAAAAAGTTGAAGGCGAGAGTCTCCAAGCAATGGGCAGACATTGGTTTCCAAGGTGATGATCCCAAAACAGATTTCAGAGGCATGGGCATACTCGGATTAATCAATCTTGTGTAAGTGAAAAGAAGCTTTCTTTTCTTCTCTAAATGAAATTACGTGTAATCTCCAATCTAGTTACATTCTAAGCAAAATTGATCTAGAACTAGAGGTATGTGGTGGCAGCAATATCAAGACATTAGAAATATGTGTGTGTGAGTGTGTGTGTGTGTGTGTGTGTGTGTGTGTGTGTATACACATGTATATTGTGAGATGAGCCAAAGGTTGAACAGGTTTGGTCTGTCTTTAAGAACTCAAGGAGATTGCACTAATATAGGCCAAAAGGATGTAGGAACCTACAAATAGGTTATAATTTCTCATTTACTGTTATTTCTGTTTTTGTAGCCAGTAGTTCCACCACTGATCAAGGAGATTTTTTTTTTTTTTACTTTTTTCTGATTGCCATAAAAATGGCTTTGAACAGTACAGGCTTAAGTTATAGAAAGAATAAGCTTTGGTGAAGAGCGTTCTAATGGGTACATTTTGACTATTTTATAGAAATAGAATAAGGAAATTATTTTTAAATGCTAGATTTTCTCTTTTTTAAGTAGGTAGGCAAATTTATTTACAGTAGGTTCGGGCTGATTTATTTGGTAAAATACTTTGCAGTCTTGCCAAAGATCCAAGTCCTGTGCTAGGTAGGCCTGATTCCTTAGGGTTTCAGAAGCCTCTGTACGTCACAGAAGTGATGTGAGATGGAGATCGGGTAATTGTGACAGTATAGGACTATCATTTTGACAGCAGCAGTTGCTGTCTGCGTTTGGATGACATACTTGTTAACATTTTTTTTAAACGTTTTTAGGTATTTCAGTGAAAATTACACCAGTGAAGCACATCAGATTCTTTCCCGCTCAAATCATCCAAAACTAGGGTAAGCAGGATAACATTAAAGAAACTAATCTCTTGCATTTAAGATAATTAGATGATAAATGAGTTTGAAGGTGTTTCAAGATACTTCTTAAGATGAGATTATTTTCATAAGAACTTTATAAAGGATATTGCATGATACATTATTTTAAGGAAAAATTTAATCATAAGCCAGTTTTGTATAGATTTCAGTATAGTTTTATTACAAAATATTGTTTATCTACAAAATGGAGATAGGGGCCTTTATAAAAATTTTCAAAGCTGGGCATGGTGCATGCCTGTAATCCCAGTTACTTGGGAGGCTGAGGTAGGAAGATTGCAAGTTCAAGGCCAGCCTGGACTAATTAGTTAGGCCCTGTCTTAATATAAAATAAAAAGGGCTTGGGGATGTAGCTCACTGGTAGAACTTGCCTAGCATGTGTGAGGCCCTGGGATCAATCCCTAGTACCACACACACCAAAAAAATTGTCAAGAAATGGATTTGAAAATAAGAATAAGAGTAGCTTCAAAATAGGAATAGGGAAATGGGAACTAATTTTAATTATAAAGTGAAATGCAAATTGAGGTCATATTATTAGATTTATCATTATTCTAATATTCTGTTGATAATCTAATCTTTGAAAAACATAATGTTAGGTCATAAAAATAAATACCTTGATAATGGAAAAGAAAATATCAGATTATCTAGTATAGTTTAGAAATCAATGAGATTTGGTGAATGTACTTTTCTTTTTGGTTTTAAATATGTGAATAGAACTTTATTTTTATTCCTTAGAATCTATTGAGGAAAATCAATAGTCTTTAGAAAACAAATGTTTTAGATTAATTTATTTATGATGTAGAGAGTATTTTAAAATCAGTACTCTATTAGAAATGAAACAGAATCACGTTTTACTATTCCTTACACAATTTAAAATTTACTTATGAACTATTTGGCTAGCTGGTGTAACTGGTGATGTTTCTGACATAGGTATTCTTATGCAATAGTTGGAATCAATCTCACAGAGATGGCTTATAGCCTACTGAAGAGCGAAGCTTTGAAGTTTCATCTCTACAACTTTGTTCCTGGTGTGCCAACAATGGAACACTTTCACCAGTTCTATTGTGAGTATTAGAGTGAGTTAAAATTAGAGCTAAGAATTTTTAAACCATTAGAAAGGTATAACAGGTATTTTAATCTGATGCCTCTGTCATGTATAAACTTATGCTCATCATTTTATTATTTACAATCTTTGAAAGCCAGGAAAATAATGGAAGATGACCCATAAGAGTATTTTATACTTCACTTCCAGTGTATTGGGGGTGAAGATGGGCAGAAACTCAATTTTTAATTACAGATCATTTCTATCCAGATACTATTGTCCTAATGTATGTACAAAATATATTTTTCATGAAATAAAGATAGAAACAAGATTAATGTTCCACCCCCTCTTTTGGAACCAAGAAGCACATGGTATTTTTATAGAAGTTTTATTCTATGATTTTCTCATATGTCCTGGTTGACAAAAATCTATTTTATATCAAGAGATTAATCTGTTTTTTGTTTTGTTTTTCTTTTTTTTTTTTTTCAGTGCTGGGAATCAAACCCAAGCACATGCTAATAAGCAAGTGCTCTACCACTGAACTACATCCCCAGCCCTGAAATCTTTCTTGAACTGACACCTTCTTATAAAGTTCCTAACTATTCATCTTTGCTTTATGGCCAATATTGTTAAAATGAAAATTTTTTTTCTCATACTAGGTAATTCTAATAGTCCAACCACACTTTTGCAAAGCCATTCCCTTTTTTCCCGTATTTAGCTGTAATAAGTCACTTTCTTCTCTTCTTGAAAGCCCCTCAGAAGGGGCAGCGAGGTTCTAATGGAAACAGAAGTCCAATTTATAGCACAACAGGGACCATTTACAAACTGTGTGATTTGGGCACATCATTTAGGCTGTCTGCACCTGTTTTTCCCCTTCGGTAAGATGGGAAGATAACAGTACTTATATTACATCATAGCGTTGTTATAAGAAAAAGTGAGCATGCAGTGGGTGCTACCAAAGTATTTAAAAAATAATTTAGTAAATACATTTGGTTTAGTACAAAATAGGATTTAGGAGAGGTTTTTAATTTACATTTAAACGTATATATATATACATATTTAGCTTCATGAAATACTTTTAACATTGTGAGGCTACATTTGAGTGCAGATACTGAAGAACAAGAACATCAAGCCTGTTTGTGGTTCATGTATTCTTTTTGAAAAGAGAAAGTGCTGATAGTTCATTAAAACTAACAACAGAAATAACTGTTAGATTTAGAAATCAAGTGGAAAATAGCTTTCATATTCTTTATCCTTGTCCAACATTTTCTCATTACTTTCATTTTTGTGCTTCAGGTGTCTCTGGGAATACATTTTTTCCAATTCCCAAGGTATCTTTTAAAAGTACTGCATCTCTCAAGTTTGAGAGATTCTGTTGGTTTTTGAGACAAATAGTATGTTCACTAAATGTCCACTGAATTATTTATTGATTGTTGCTCTTTATTTTGAATATCATAAAGAGTTTATATAAAGTCCCACAGGTTTCTAATAATTTTAAGGTTATTTTTTGTTATTGTAGCCTAGTGTGGAATTTATACTTTCAAAAAATGAGATGGTTTGAATGTGGCTTTACTATTGAAGACTATATGTTTTTTTTTTCTTTAACTGCAGGCTATCTTGTCTATGAATTTGACAAGTTTTGGTTTGAAGAAGAACCAGAAAGCATTATGTATTTCAACATGTATAGAGAGAAGTTTCATGAAAAGATTAAAGGACTCTTAATGGATTGCAATGTAGCACTTACTTTAAAAATATAAATCATCCATAGCATCTTCTATTTCTACCACATTTTGCACACACAACAGAATTTATATGTTGTAATAGAAATTATCTGATCAATTACACTCTTATATATAATTTCCTACAAAAATACTTCAGAAATTCTATTTAAGAAAGCTAGTGGACAATCAGTGTATGTTTACAATTATTTATACACTGTTCTCCAAAGGTACCTTATCCTTCCAAAGATCCTTCTGTAGAGTCACGTCAACTACAGTGTGGAACTTGGGACCTAGCCCGTTGTTAAAAGAATAAATCAGGTATTTATATTGAATTGGTTGATTAAAGTATGTACAGATCAGTTTTCATTTTATGTGTTGTAGCTGTCAAGTTGGTATCTTTTTCAAAACGTCTTCAGATTGTTTTTTAGTCTGGAAGTGGCGATTTTTAATTTGCTCTGTCTTTTTACTTCTAGGCTAATTAACAGCAAGAGTAGTTCTTTATGGAGTTCTTTGCATCTCAGTCACTTGTCATAATGTCGCTTTATTAGTAGCAACAAGAGCATGGAGATGTCAGAGAGGATGAAGAATATGGCCTCATTTTGGTTTCTCTAATTATTGAACATGACCGATAATGAGAGAATGACAGTATTGGTGACTTTTTTTTTTATTAAACAACACACCTTAAAATATCCCAGTGCTATTTTAAGGCTTGAAAGGCATTTTCTCAGTTGTAGAAAAGAACCTTATTTAGCTAGTGCTTTGGTGTGAAGGCCTCTACCCGTGTGTGTGTTTATGAAAAGAGATGTGTTTTCTAAGAAAATCCTTTTTTTTTTTTGGTGATGGGGATGTAGGACCTGATACATGCTAGGCAAGTACTCTGTTATTGAATTACATCCCTAGCCCAGAAAATCTTGATTGTATTCAACAGACAGTTTCTATTAGAATAAAGCTGTCTTTGAAACTTAAACAAGAAGAAAATTTAAAGCTTTTTAAAAATCTTGTTATGCATCATTGGTTTGTCCAACTCACCATTAACTCTTGATTCTCTTGCTTTGACTTCATGGTGTTTGTAGATAGAGATGTATGGGCCTTCTGTTAACAGTCTGTGGGATACAACAGTAGCTTGAGGATGATGACTGTGCATTTCATATAGCTTTATTCTCCCAAAGTCTCAGGAGGGCAGCAGGTGCTGTCAAGGATTATATGTGATGAGATTCTAATGAGAAGGATTTCTTCTTCCTTTAGTTTTTTTTTTTTAAGTATGTGTGTGTGTGTGTCTCTGGTACTGGGGATTGAACCCAGGGGCGTTCTACCATTGAGCCACACCCCAGCCCTCTTATTTTTTATTTTGAAACAGGGTCTCCCCAAGCCACAGTGCACTGACCTTGAGCCTGCAGCCTTCCTGTCTTAGCCTCCCTTGGAATGGGATTGCAGGCATGTGCCAGTGTGCCCAGCTGTGATTTCTTCTTGATGTGATTAAGATGTTGTAAACCTAAAGTTTGTCTGATTACTCAGTTCTTAAATCCTACAGAAACCAACTTGTTAATGATGTAATTTAAAACATGATGATATTTTGCACTTCTTTTAATGTGGTGTGTATCAAGTATGTAAGGAATGGCTCGTATGAGACATAGCAAGACTTGGCACTTTTCAAGTAATTGCTTATCTCTGTGGACATACCTCTCTTCTAACTTGTCCAAGAGGGGAGTGGTAAGAAATATCAAATTGGAGAATAACACATGTAGTGTTATATAGCACATGCATTAAAGTACATGCATCAAAATTATTTTTCTCAGTAAGAAAACTATTTTCAAACTTGGTTCATTCTATTATAATAGTGGCAACTTAACTTTTCAGTATTATAGGAATTTAATAATTGACTTATTGTAGGGAACTTCTCAACCTTGGGGATATCTTCTATTAGTGTTTCCAAACTGTTTTCATGCTTTACCATCTACCCAGAGTCCTAATGATGTGTAGCAAAATCTAATAAGAATCAGGTGTTAACCGCTGAAGTTCAGTGTACTAAGGTATTAACTATTCCATCGAAGCAGTTGTGTTAGTCTTTAATTTTTGTGCTGAAAATACTTATCTTTGTATTTCGATCTGTCAGCAGTAAGATCTTGAACTGATTTAAACCTTTATCAGTATACTTAATAAAAGAAAGCTCAAAGTATGAAAGGGGGAAATTTTAAGGAATTAAATTTTTCCCCTTCTAGAGAAGGAGAAAAAAAGAACTCTAATGGTGTTAAGAAAATGTCATTATGAAGTTTGCTAAGTAATATGTTCTTCATATCCACCCCTGTCTGTACATTGCAGATACTGTGTTTTTGCTTAAAATAATCATTAATCATTTCAGATAATTCTGTAGTAAATTGATCTAAAAGCCACTACCAAATTCTAAGATTTGATAGTTTGGAAGCCAAGCTGACACTAACTATAAATGAATAGGTAACATGAGCCTTCTGACTCCCATGTGACCGTGACATACAAGAAAAGACCAATATGTGATTATTTCTGCCTTCCTACTTTCCCTTTCAACATGTATGTTAGAATTTTATGTAGTCCTAAAATGTGTATCTAGAATCTTACCTGTTTCTGTAATTAATAAAATGCCAAAGTAGTAATAGGATATTATGGCATTGAAGTAGCAGGAATATTATGTTAGTTTTTAGCATCAGATAAAGCGAAATCAGTGTGGAAATGAACCTTTGTTATGTGCCAGGTGAAAGAAATTGTGCCAGTGACAAATTAGTCTAAAAATATAGTTAAAACATTATAGTTTATGTTCCAAAAGACAATCTAAAGAAATGGGAGAAATCAAGGGTATCAGTGAACCTAGACCAACCTCTCTGTAAATAATGGTGGCAGTAGAACTAGATACAAAAGTCAGTGTCTTACACTGGCCATTACAGTTAAACCAATTACACTTCAGAAAACTATTTTCCTAAAAATGCCCATCTTGATTTTCTGTTGTTTTAAGAGCTACTTGGTTTGTATATATTTTTCTTTAGGAAAATACATGCATTCTTCCTTCTTATCCCAATGTTCATAATTGTGCAGTTTCTCCCCTTTGAGAGGAGAAGTTTCCGTGAGGTAGAATTTGGTCAGAGGGTTGTTCAGAGGAAAACCATTACATGTGCATGACAAGAGGATGCTCACTTCTAGAATAGAAAAGGTTACACCGTATCATGGCAAAGAGGAGAGGAGGTCTGACTTGGAGAATTAAAATGTTGATTAGCCTTCTTGAAATAATGATTGGGGTCCAGCAGGTAATTTCTCAGTATAAATGCTCTTCCTAGTTCTCTATGAACAACTCTGGGGGGCTTAATTTCCATTTTCATACTTATGAATCTGTTCACATAAGCAATTCATAAATGAAGAGTAATGGAATTGTCAATACTCCACAAGAAATTGTGACATGAGTTTTTGTTTCTTCTGTCTTCAACTTTTGATGAGAAAAATTTTAAATGTAGTGCAGGAAAGACCCAAATATTACATTACTGTTATAAGGAAATTCTATGTTTTTGTTAAAGTATTCAAAAACATTTAAAGAGTAGTGTTCTCTTCAAGAAAAAGTGCCAGTTGGCAACTTAAAGAAATGAATTTTTTGTCTACTTTGGATAAAGCAGTTCACTTCTGCAGTAAAAGCAATAGTGTGGAATGTGATGTCATTTTGTTTGTGGTGTTGAGTGAGCAAATAAACATGTTGAAATTGTTGTCAGCCTTTCTGTTGATACTTACGTTGTCTTCTAGTCCTCCCCATCCCTTATTTAAGACACTTGTGTTCATGAAATAATGTTTTTGTATTTAATCTTCTATAATGTTGCCACAGGTAAATTAAAATTTACAGAAAAATTTTTACTTTTGTGATTTTTTTAACTCACATGCTGATTACCTATTTAAGATTGTCATGGTTAGATATAGAGTGCCCCTGAAGAGCTCATGTATTAAGCTTAGGGTTGACAGTTAATGGATTTATCTGGGTGGTAGCCGGGCTGGTAGAATGTGGCTGGAGAAGGGGGGTCCCTTGGAGTGTGACTGGGCGATTATAGATGGTCGTGATCCCCTCGCAGCTCTCTCTGCTTCCAGCCTCTACGATGTGAGGTGTGAGAGCGGAGCCTTGTGCTCTCCCTCTCTCCACTTCCTGCCGCCATGCCCTGGGGTCTGCGGTCCCCGGCCTCACAGGGCTGAACCCAAAAACTCCAAGGAAACCATGAACAAATTAAGTCTTCCTTTAAGTTGTATGGTCAGTTCTTTGGATTATAGCAGTGAGAATGAATTTCTCTGCTGATGAAATTACAACCTGCATGACTCAATTACATCAACTCAGAACACCAATTTATGAGCTCTTCAGGGGGCATTCTGTACCTAACTATAACATTGATGTTACTGAGTGAGAAAAAAGTGGGTTTTTTTTAAAAAGTGTTTATAAGACTGAAAATTTGCTTCATATTGAAAGAAGCCTCCACCCCACCCCACTTGTACCCCATTCTTACAAAGCATTTTCTTTACAATGAATCTTGGATCTATTATCATATTTACACATGGCTTCCTTATTCTATTTTTTACAGCTGCATTGCATTCCAGTATGTGTGTATATATTTATCTTATTTTTAAATAAAAGCATTAAATATAAAACTGAATAAAGCTAAAGCAGTACTTACTAAGTTAGTACTAATTACAGCAATAAATGCACATATTAGAAAATAAAAAGACAAAATTAAAGACAGCATCCATCTCAAGAGGTCTGATGAAGAACAAAATAAATGTAAATACAGAGCTATTAAAAATAAGAGCTTAAATGCATAAAATAGGAAACAAGCATATCATAGGATCAACAGAAGTAAAAGGTTGGCTATCTCTCCCTTTGTAGGTGGCCCTCATTCTCCCTTGAATATGTATTCCTTGCTTTACTCCAAAAGATGTCTCTTTCTCTCAAGACAGCCCACATTCTCCTTTGAATGTGTATCTGTGTTCCTAAATAAATCTGTCTCTGTGTCTGGGAAAGAAAAGTAAAAAGCTGCTTGGAAAGATTAATACTGATAAACTTCAGTGAGACAAATCAAGAAAAGAAAGCAAATAATAAATGAAGTCAAGAATGACATACGGGGCATCACTGCAGATCCTACAAGAATATTGAAAATATAATATGAATAATTTTGTCAAAGTTTAAAAATTTAGATGAAATACAAAATTTCTTTAAAAATATGACTTACCCATACAAGGAAAACAAAGGAAAAGGAAAGTCCTAGAGCTAGTAAACTGAATTAAAAAGCTTTCCACTAAAAACTCTGCTTGTACCAGTGAGTTAACACATTTAAGAATAAGATAGATTTCACAAACTCTTCCAAATAATATTGCACATGCTGCAGTTCATGAAGCTGTCATAATCTTAATGACCATAAAGGACAGTATGAAAAGAAAAATTGTGTGCCTGTGTCACTTTAGATGCAGAAACATACTAAGTTTAAAATGTTAATTATATATATATTATATAGTTTATGTATATATAATTTCAACATGTGATTAATTATGCCTATGTTCAGTTAATGCCCAGAATAAAGCTAAGGCAATTTACTACATTAACGTTTGAAAATCAGGATCTTGGATGCAGCAAAAACACTGGATAAAAATGCAATCCATTCATGTTCAAACCTTTAAGCAAATGAGAAATCTGAAATGATTACCTTAGTTTTATAAAAATGTATATTTATAAAATACAGCAAATATACTTAATGATAAAATATTGTGATCATATTAAGAATTTATCACTATTTGTATCAGCCAGCTATTGCCACAATAAGTGTATAATAGCCACAAAACAAGAGACAACTGGGTGGCATCCAAAAAGCATTTATTCCTCACATCAGTAGGCCAGCTAGTCAACCTGGTAGTCTCAGCGGGATTCAGGGGCCTTAAATCAAGGCCGTGGGTATCTGACCAGTTTGGTCAGCTCCATGTGGCCTTGATTCTTCTGGGACCAATGGGCTACCCGAGGCAGGCTCCTTGCATGACAGTGGCAGAAGCACAGGAACAAGCCCAGTCACTCAAACACATTTCAGGCCTTCACACATGTCCACTAATATTCCATTAGTCATGACAAGTCACATGGCCAAGCCCAACATTGATGGAATAGAAACACACACTCTACTGGGAAGGAAGAGGAATGAATATTTGCCAAATAAGTCCAAATTGTCACAGCACATCTTTTTTTCTTTTTTTTTTTTTTGCAGTACCGGGAATTGAACCCAGGGGCGTTCTACCTCCGCGCTACACCCCCGACCCTATTTTTTATATTTTATTTTGAAACCGGGTCTCACGAAGTTGCGGAGGGCCTCACTAAGGAGACAGAGAGAGAGAGAGAGAGAGAGAGAGAGCTGAGGCTGGCCGCGAACCCGGATCCTCTGGTCTCCGCCTCCCAAAGTACTGGGATTACAAGCGTGTGCCACCACGCCCGGCCACAGCACATCTTTTCAACATTGTATTAGAGATCCTAGTGAGCACAGTAAGACAAATGTATGGAAAGAAAAGTTATTGCTCACAACTGACATGAATGTATTCATAAAAATTCAAGAGAATTGGCACATCAATTATAATAAGTTTGGCAAATTGCTAACAACAAAAATATAGGCTGGAGATAACAATAATGAACTCTATATTTTAAAAAAAGTTATAAGGAAGGATTTTGGGGTATTCTCACCACAAGGACATGATATATATTTGAGGAGATAGAGATTTGAACACGATCCAATGTATACATGTATTGAGACCATTACATGGTACCCCATAAGTATGAACAGCTTTATTTGCCAATTCGAAAAAGCTATAAACTATTTCTACCATAGTTAAAGCTATGAAAAATAATGTGCCAAATACCCAAATAGACAAACAGAAAAGAATAGAGCCAGAAGTGACCCACAAATAAATGGAAACAATATTTCAAAAAAATCAATTATGTCTCTTTATACCAGTAAAAGGCAGTTTGAAAATAAAGCTGTGAGAATTTATAGCAGTATTTTAAAGATGCTTAGTTCCTAGGATTAAATATAACAAAGGATGTGTCACATCACTGAGGAGACGTTACAATGCGATTGAAATGCATTAAAAAGAAAACCTATAGAGATACATACCATATTAATGGATTGGAAAACTTTTCACTTCACATTGATCTTACAGATTTAATGCGGTCTATAGATTCAAAGCATTTATTTTTCTGGTCCATAGTCTGTACCTGAAGAGGCTTTATCTGTATCAAAGTGTTCTATACTCCAGAGTCTCCTTGGATCAGCTATCCAGGGCATTTTACACGTGTGGCAGATAGAGTGCTGGTGGGCAAGCCAACTCTACAAACTCTGCCCACATCACAGAATGTTTATACCATTGGCTAAAGCAATTCACACAGCCGAGCCCAATGATGACTAGTGGGGAAGTATAGTCCACTTGTACGTGGAAAGAGGGAGTGAGTATTTATTGGGCAATAACCCAGTCTGACACTTGTGGTAAACTTGACCCTAGGTAGCTACCCTATAGACGTGGGTGATTATGAACCCCAGGATATGTATATGTAGGCTGAATAATAACCCCCCAAAGATAACCAAGTCCTAAGCTCCAGCACCTAGGAGTGTGTGACATCACATGGTAAAAGTGATTTAGTAGATGTGGTTACGTCAAAGCCTTGGGAGATTATCTGGTTATCCTGGTGGGCCCAGTGTAATCAGAACTGTCCTTCTAAGAGGGAGGCAGAGGGATATTTGACTACTGCAGAAGGCAATTAATAAAGCAGAGATGGTCATGATAGGGCTATAAGCCAAGGAATGCCTACAGGCTCCAAAAGCTGAGAGTGGATTCTCACCTGGAACCTGATGAGGAATACAACCCTGCCAAGTCACTTTAGATTTCTGACCTCCAGAACTGTCAGATAACAAATTTGTGTTGTTCCAAGCCACCAAGTTTTTGATACTCTGTTATAGTAGAAGTAGGAAACCAGTACAGATATCATAAGAATTCATATTTACACTATAATAGCTTGAAACTAGAAACAACTTAATTGCTGATCAAACATGGGATACAGATCCTTATCTATTCATACAATGGAATACTGTACAGCCCTAATTATGTATGAACTACAGCTATATGAAATAATATGGATGAATCTTAAATATATAAGCTTGGCCCAAATATGCCACATATAAAAGAAAATATACTAGATGATTTCGTTTATACAAGGTTCAAAAACAGACAAAGTAGCTGTATAACTTACGGATGCACATTTAAATGGTGAATCTAACAGGCCGGGCGTGGTGGCGCACGCTTGTCATCCCAGTACTTTGGGAGGCGGAGACCGGAGGATCCGGGTTCGCGGCCAGCCTCAGCTCTCTCTCTCTCTCTCTCTGCCTGTCTCTCTTTCTCTCTCTCTCTACTTAGTGAGGCCCTCCGCAACTTCGTGAGACCCGGTTTCAAAATAATGTATAAAAAATAGGGCCGGGGGTGTAGCGCAGAGGTAGAACGCCCCTGGGTTCAATCCCTGGTACCGCAAAAAAAATAAAAATAAAAAATAAAAAAAATAAATGGTGAATCTATTTTTTTTTTTTGTACCAGGGATTGAACCCAGGGGCATTCTACCTCCGAGCTACACCCCCAGCCCTATTTTTTATTCTTTATTTTGAAACCGGGTCTCACGAAGTTGCGGAGGGCCTCACTAAGTAGCTGAGGCTGGCCGCGAACCCAGATCCTTGGGTCTCAGCCTCCCAAGTACTGGGATTACAAGCATGTGCCACCATGCCCGGCTGAATCTATTTTTTTTAAAGCATGTGCCATAAAGGCGAAGTTAGGGTGGTTGCTTGTAGGGGTGGCAGTGGACCTGGGATGCTTACAATTTTCTGTTTCTTGAGTTTCACTGTGATTACCTGTTTGTTCGCTTTGTAATAATTCACTAAAATAATTCACTTTGTTTTATGCACTTTTATGTATATGCATTATGGTCCACAATAAAAAATTCCCATTTTTAAAAAGAAAACCCAAAATGCAAACAAACATGATTTTTTTTTTTTTTTGCGGTACCGGGGATTGAACGCAGGGGCGTTCTACCTCCGCGCTACGCCCCCGGCCCTATTTTTTATACCTTATTTTGAAACCGGGTCTCACGAAGTTGCAGAGGGCCTCACTAGGTAGAGAGAGAGAGAGACAGGCAGAGAGAGAGAGAGAGAGAGAGAGACAGGGAGGGAGGGAGAGAGAGAGAGAGAAGGCTCACGCGCGCGCGCGCATACGTGAGCTGAGGCTGGCCTCAAACCCGGATCCTCCGGTCTCCGCCTCCCTAAGTACTGGGATTACAAGCGTGCGCCACCACGCCCGGCCAAACATGATTTTTTTAAAATGTAGTACTGGGGATTGAACCCAGGGCCTCACACATGCTAAGCAAGTACTCTACCACTGAGCTACATTCCCAGCTTGCAAATGCAATTTCTAAGCAAATTTGCAGACCTTACATCTTACCTTGTTGCAGATAATGCCTTACCTCCTTAAGTAACAAATTGGCAGACTGTAACTGTTGCCATTTGCTTTGCAGGAAAAAGAAAAACCAAGCCAGGTGAGGTGGTGCAGGCCTGTAATCCCAGTATTTGGAGGCTGAAACAGGAGGATGGCAGGTTCAAGGACAGCCTCAGCGCTGTCGTGAAACTCTCAGCAATCTAGTGAGATCCTATTTAAAAGAGAGAGAGAGAGAGAGAAGGGCTGGGGCTGTAGCTTGGAAGTGAATGCCCCTGGGGTTCAATCCCTGCTACAAAAACAAGGAAGGGGGGAGGAGGAGGAGGAGGAGAGGAAGAGGAGGAAGAGAAGAAAAATCACAGCATGGTGATTCTAGGGCCTCCTGTAGGGGCCTTTTCCACAGCTGTGTTCCCCTATCAGATGAGATGCTGAGGCTGTTTATGATCTGGGCACTCAGTGAATGGCCAGGTTCAACTGGATCCCAGATTCCCCTATATTTCCTTTTATAAGAGGGCGGGGCTTATGCTGATTTTATTCACCACGTGTACACACAGTGTCAGGTCCTCCGATACTTTCTGACTGACTTCTGTGTACCGGGAATGGACCGTCTTGCTTCCCTCCACCGTCTACTGCCATTGCCCGACCAGGACCCACGCAAAGACATGAAGGTTTATGTTTGCTTCCTTATTCTGAAAAGAAGCATGCCGCTCTAAGGTCGTGGTCTGTCTTAGCTTGGATTCCTTCTGAATCAGACCTTGAGTAAAGGATTTGCAGTTCATCTGGGAAGTTCTGTGACTGGGGGACCGAGAAAGGACATTGAAGCCAGCCCTCATAGGGGCTCCCTAGGAAGCAAGATGCCACTGTGTGTAATTGGGGCTTGATCCCTTGAACCATCCGGCTCATCATCTCAATCAGTTTAGACTGAGGCTGTGTCCATGGGTGTGTGCTATTTTCCCAGCCCTTCTAGGGTGCTGTGCACAGGTGAGCAAGGTGAGTAAAGGGCTTTGGCAGTTGGAAGAAGCACTTCACAAAGGGAGGTGCTGGCATGACAGTTGGGAAGTCAGGCCGGCATGCACCAAAGTGGTAAGCGCAAAGCAGTGTGTACAGGACGCTGAGAGCATCTGCCACATGATGCCTCTGCAGGCTGCAAACGGGGAAGCACGTGCTATGGTTTGGATGTGTTTTGTTGCCCAGAGATTCAAGTGCTGGAGGACTGGTCCCAGTGTGCAGTGTTGAGGCAGTGGAACCTCAAGAGGGGGACCTGGCAGAGGGTAATTAGGTCCTGGGGGCTCCACTCTTGCAAATGGATCAGTGCTGGTCTCATCTGGTGTCCTGGGTTGGGACTCTCAGGAGTGTGTGAATTCCCTCCAGAATGGGTTGTTATAAAAAGAGCAAGCCCAGCCTCTCCCCAGCCTCTTGCTTCTTGTCTCGCCTTGTGGCTTCTTAAGCGTGCACTCCCTCCAGCGTGTTTCCATTTACCCTGAGACCCTCAGCAAACCTGAGCAGATTCTCCAGAACTGTGCACTAAATAAACCTCTTTTCTTTATAAAACACCTAGCTTTGGGTATTTTGTAATAGCTACACAAAACGGACTAATACAATAAGCATGAAGTCCAGAGAGAAGGCCACAATAGTAAATATAATGTGGAGCCAATTAAAACAAATAGAATGACGCCTGGCTGCCTGGAGGCTCCCTGGTCCTGTTACCAGTCCTCACTGTTGGTGTAAAACAAGGCTGGACCTTGTCTTACACTTCTTTTCATCTCTGGTGTACTCTTGATTGATCTCTTCTGCACTCGGTTTGAAAGCATGAAAAGCTAATCTGGCTTTTCTGGAAAGATGCCATGAAAATTTATTTTCATCTCAGTAGGAATCTCAGACTCTTCCTTCGTCTTCCCAAACGGACATTCCAGCTCTAAAATTCTGTGCTTCTAAGATAGATACTATGACTCGCACACCAACAATGCCCACATGAATATAGTACCTCGGATCAGAAGTTGTTATAGAGGACATAAAGCATGGATATAGAGGACATAAAAGCTGCATTAACAACATTCAGGGTCAGTTTGTACCTGTAGACACTAAAGACCTTCACTTGCTCCTGGATAATTTCCCAGCCTAGGTGGAACATTGACTCTTAAATTCAGGCATGGATCCCCCAAGACAAACTTTAAGAGGAATTAGTGATACTTTATTGAAAATATTAACTGACAACTGTGGTTAAGAAATAAAAGGAAACAATATTTTCTTTGCTAACTTCATTTTCAATTTTTATAAATTTAAATGCATCCAGTTTTCCTTTTCCACAAGTTTGAGTTATACTTAAAACATGTTAAAATTCTTCACATTCAGTCATAGAATTCCAACCCCAAATGATCAACCAGATGCAGTAACTTAACTGAGTAGTACATTTACCAGGGAGTATACTGAATGCTAGGCTCTTCCTTCCTATGGCATTGAGAATAAAAAATTTTCAAACCAACTCTAATCCCAGCATTTGGGAGGCTGAGACAGGAGGATGGCAGGTTCAAGACTAGCCTCAGCAACTTAGCAAGACTCTCAGCAACCTAGCGAGACCCTGTTTTAAAATAAAAATAAAATAGGGCTGGGGGTATAGCTCAGAGGTAGAACACCCCGGGGTTAAATCCACAAACACACACACACACACACACACACACACACACACACACACACACTGCAAACCAGGTATTAGTTTACCTTTCCATTCTATTTTTTTCCAAAGAAAGTCCAAAACTCTCTATTCTATAAGAATATCTTTATCTTTTCAGGGTGAAATAAAGTGAATAGGATTATTTTGGAGGTTTTTTTGTTTGTTTTTATTGGTGGTCCATTCAGCAAAGATTCCCACTGGTAGGTTAAATCCTTTTCTTGAAGCTAATTATGTGGCACAGTCCACAGTCTGCCTTGACTTCATCAATACTCGTTTCAGCTGTTCAAAGCACACAAACATAATGACATTCCAGGATGAGAGTCGCAGGAAGGAAGGTACGAATCTAGAAAAGTACACATCACCATTCCATTAGCTTGTTTGAAATTCTTAAAGCTATTTAAGTACAGACAGTTTATGCATCTCATTTTGCCACTCTTCTCAAGCGGAGCTGCTTCAAAGTATCTAGTCTTCATCTTTCCTCTGTGGAAAATACTTTTCTCTAGATGTCCTACACTGCTTCAAAATAACCAAATCCTGATGATCATGTCTATGCAAATCCATAAATGTCCTTCACACCCACCGAACCAGAGCATGTCTCCTCCTTACTGACATGGTGTTTTTCAATAACTCCTTCCTTCTTTTGTGTGTGTGGGGGATTTTGTCTCTTTCTAAATTTTGTCTCTTTATAAACAAGGTGGAGAAATAGTAAAAGAGGAGACAGGAGGAGAAAGCAAAGCGATGATGAGGGAGTGGGCCATGTTCTAGAGGCAGAAAAAGCGCATCGTCCACGTCTCGGCAACTGTTATCCTTAGGGAGTCCATCAAAGCTATGGGGGTGCCGGGCGTGGTGGCGCACACTTGTAATCCCAGTACTTTGGGAGGCGGAGACCGGAGGATCCGGGTTCGCGGCCAGCCTCAGCTCTCTCACTCTCTCTCTTCCTGTCTCTCTCTCTCTCTCTCTCTCTCCCTCTCCCTCT
>PVJS01008909.1:0-17015 GCA_004027185.1 Glis glis | reverse complement strand
AGGCTACAAAAAACATCCTCAAAGGTCCTCCCCCAAGTCTCTTAACATGTTTCTCTTGATTCCTTGATGTGTGGGGTTTTTTATTGTGAAAAATATATAAATGTATATACTTAATAATATAACTAATGTAAACCGGGCATGGTGGCGCAAGCTCGTAATCCCAGTACTTGGGAGACTGAGACCAGAGGATCTGGGTTTGTGGCCAGCCTCAACTACTTAGTGAGGACCTTCGCAACTTAGTGAGACCCTGTTTCAAAATAAAGAATAAAAATAGGTCTGGGGATGTAGCTCGGAGGTAGAATGCCCCTGGGTTCAAGCCCCAGTACCGCAATAACAACAACAACAACAATAATAATAATAATATAACTAACATAAAATTTACCCATTTAGCCATTTTAAGTGTACAATTCTGAGTATTAAGTATATTCACATCATGTGCAACCAAATAACACCACCATCCCACACTACAACCTTTGTGTCACCCCAAACTATGTTCTAATGGATTACACACTAACTCCCCATTTCCTCCTACCTCCAGCCCTGGTGACTGCTATTCTATTTCCTGTCTCTGTGCATTCAACTATGCCAGGTACCTCATTTACATGGAATTATATAGTATTTGTCTTTCTGTATATGGCTTATTTAACTTAGCATAATTTTTCAAGATTAATCCATATTGTAGTATTTCTCCCCTAAAAGGTTTTTAAATTTGAAAAAGGGTAAAATTCTTGTTAAGTGGTTAATTATTCATAACTGGTATATCCATTTAAGTTAATTTTGCAATGTACGTCATTTATGTTAATGTGTCGTAAGTACAGATAGTCTTGGAACTTTGGTATGATGTATATGGTGCATTCATACTTACTTTATAAGGGTTGAGGCATTGCCTTTCTTATCTTGCTACTAGTGCAATCCTAACCCATGAATTAGTTCATACTATGTTTTCTTAGGAAGGTGGTTTCCAATATATGATATGATATGATATGATATGATATGATATGATATAATATTGTGTTATAGAAAAATGTGATCTCCTGCCCAATACTGGTGTCTAGGTGAGCATACTATACCCACACCTCATAATTTTCTGCATCACCTTTCTAGATTGATGGCAATGACTTTTCTCTAGTTTTGCTTTAACAGAATTTTAAAAATTGAATCTATCAAATTAAAATAACGAAAGTCAGCTATTATTTTCTCAAAGCCCTATGTATGCTTTCCCTCTAGTTTATAGTTCTCCTGCCCACAGTAGGGCTGAATGATTAGAATATGGTCCACATTTCCAATGGATTGGGACCAGTTGAACAGACACTGATTTTGAATAAGCCTCTGGGTGAGGCTGGGAGATTTTTTACTATCACAGCTTTTTATTTTCCCGGCACAATGGAATTGGTGAATTGGAGAAATCGTGGCAAAGAAAAGTCAGTACAGAGTCTCCTGCATATACTCAGGCTGGTTAACTAACTGCCACCTGTTGAGATGAGACAGCATCTGAAGGCACACAGGCACCCTGAGCGACACAGACACAGAAGATGACAGCCTACCCTTTGAAAAAAGCCGTCGGTCCTTCCTTGGTGAACATCGTCATCGCGCAGCTGGGCACGCTTGTATACTGTCCAGGTGGAGAATTAATAAATCTGGTTTTCACCACATCCACTGGAGAGGACAGAAGCGTTGTGCAAAATCCAGCGACGAGAGCCGACAGTAAATGGCAGGGGACATCATCTAAAGTGGACGAATGAAACAGGTGAGGACGACTTTTACCGGGGCTTGTCGTTTGTAGTTATCTGTTGGAGGCGTGTAAGCCTCTTGGTAACAGTAGGTCGATGTGGATGTCTTATAAATTAATAAAAATAATAAGTAAGGTTGTACTTGCGCTAGAAAAAGACAGTCAATAGTACCTGGCAGAGCCGGGCGTGGTGGCACACACTTGTAATCCCAGTACTTGGGAGGCTGAGACTGGAGGATCCGGGTTCACGGCCAGCCTCAGCTACTTAGTGAGGCCCTCTGCAACTTAGTGAGAACCTGTTTCAAAACAAAAAATAAAAAATAGGGCTGGGGGTATAGCTCAGAGGTAGAATACCCCTGGGTTCAATCCCCAGTGCTTCAAAAAAAAAATAGTACCTGGCTGAATGGCTGTTAAATATTTTAGGAAAATAACTGTTTTCTTTGTGCCCTGGGAACCTGGCATAATGCCTGTTACATGGGTATCTAATACTTCTTAATTGGATTAAAGCCATTGTCCGAGGAGAATTTCAGTGTCTCTAGAAGCTACTTGAATATGATTTTTAGGATCCATCTTCTGTTAGATGAAATCGCTGGTGAGCTCAGTATATAACTAGCTCTTTTGGATACAGAGCAGGATGGATTTACCTCCTGAATTCTGATTTTTGAGGAATAAAATTCTAACAGAAGTTCATATGATAATATTAAATGAGAATAATGCTGATGTATAAATGCAGTTGCATTTCATTCTTATTGCGGCAAAACTGCTACAAAAAATTTCTTGCAAGAAACAGCATAATTTCTTAAGGTTAAGGTCTTTTTCTTCTTCTCAGAAAATTAATGTTTAAATCTGCTTAAAATTTTTTTAAAAAAGAAGATTATTAGAAGTAAGGGATTCGGCATAATGAAGCTGCAAATATTCCAAGATGAAGTAGATAAAGGCGCAGTGCTGTTTGCTATCTAAACAGGAAGTTACCTGCTAGTATTTGGTTTCTCACGAGGGCCCCCTTCATCAGATCATATGTCACTAGCTCTGTACAATTGATGATGATACTTCTCATCAAATTAGGAGTAGTCCCTGGGGGGAAAAAAGAGCAATGTTTAATAACTCTATAGTTTGTGATAAGATGCTCATTGGATTTATGATGATTAGGAAATCCACCGAGAAGTCAGGTACCTTTCCAAAGGGTCCTGAAGCTCTCTGTCGTTGCTATGATTCTGTAAGCATTGTAGGTCCCAGTGTAGCGAGGTTTGACACCGTGCAGATGGCTCTGCGCCTGGAGTCTGACTTTCACGACCTCTGTGGGTTGCCCGATGAATACTGCCACTCCTCCGGTTGTTAAGCCAGCTGAGATCTTGCTCCCCAAACTAGGTGGTTCTATCCAGAAAGAAAAAAGACTTCTTAAGAAAAAAAAATCAAGACCCAAAATGCATTCATATGTCTTTTAAATTTTTAGTGGCTGAAATGTTTGCATTTTATATCATTTCCACTTAATGCTTGTTCATGTGTTGATCATGTACTACAGAGATGTCATATCATAGATGGGCTAGAAAACTTCAATTGTCTGAAACTTTAAAAATGAAGACTTTCAAGGGAAAAGAAAACAATATCAGCTTAAACAGTGGCTTGGTTCTTGCAGGCATTTGGTTTAGTTCTTTTCCATGTTTAACTGTCTTTCTCCATATTTTCCAACTGCAAGGAGGTACGAGGCACCAATGTTGCTTAGTCTTCCTCCTTCCAAAGACAACATTAGTCATTGGGCTTAGTGCTCTTAGGAAGAGTCCAGGTGACAGATCACCTTAACATGGGACATCAAGTAGTAATAAGCTATCAAATATGAAGGGGACAAAAAGAAAAAGAAAAGGCTAAGAAAGTGATTTTTGTCTTAAGATGTTGAAAAATTGGCTTATGTTACTCAGGGTAGATACCATTTAATCACACAATAAAGAGTCTTGAAGCCCCAGTTTCATTCCTATAATGAAACATGAAGTTATGGTTCAATAACATTTACTCATTAAGGACTTTCTCAGTTTTTCTGTTTCCTGATCTTTAAAATAGGGGTAATAATTCATAGAGTTGTGGTGTGTGTTAAAATCATATTGATAAAGCACTCAACGCACTGACACAACTGGAAGCACTGTTTTCTATTTCTGTTACGATTGTACTTTTTTCTTATTGTGCTTGGCCAGGGGATGAACATATGATAGGTAAGTATATTTTAGTTGGGATATCATATGATTACAATTGCCTTCACTTTGGGGCCCACATTTGTAATCGCATCCTGAGGCTCTCATCCTATATACTCCAATCTCAACCCTCCGGGTCCCTTCTTCGTTCCAAGCCACATAGAAAGACCACATATATATTTTGGTACTGGGGATTGAACCTAGGGGCATTATACCACCAAGCTGCATCCCCATCCCTTTTTATTTTTGTTTTGAAACAGGGTCTCACTAGGTTGCTGAGAGTCTCACTACAACACCAATGCTGTCCTTGAACCTGTGATCCTCCTGTCTCAGCCTCCCAAGTAGTAAGGAGGCCATATTTGTCTTTCCTTCTCACAGCCCTTTGCTTCCTCAATTCTCTACACCTGTTTCTACCCCACTACTCTGCTGAACATGTTTTTGGTATTTCACTTCCTGGAATCTAGTGTAGGAACCTTTTTCTAAGCTTGTGTACCTATTGGACATCACCTGTTGATAAGTCCTAAACTGAATTTATCTCCCCCATTGAGAGTGTCTACATCCCTCCCTCAAGAAATACTATCTTTAGCCAGAAACTTGGTCATCATCTTCTATGTCTAAATTTCCCTTAAAACTTCCTTCTAGTCATCCACCAAGTTCAGTCAATAGTACTTCCTAAATCTTTCTGATTGACATCTCCTTCCTATTGCCAACGCTTTGGGGCATAACTTGACTATTTCTTACTTTCTGACTTACACCCTTTTTAAAAAAATCCCTTTTCTATATATACTCTATACTGCTGCCAAGGAAATCTTCTGAAAGTATAAATGTCTTCATGCCACTCCCCTGCTTAACATTTTGTCAATGACTTCTCATCATGGTAAGGATAAAGTCCAGACTCCTTAGCATGTCCTGTAAGGCTTTCTGTGGTCTGGCTCCTCCCTACCCTTCCGGCCTCACCTCTCCCTCCTTGCCAACACGCCCTTCCTCTCTGCTCTGTAAAGTTCTCTCCACTCCTCTCTGAGTCTGTGAACATCACCTTCACTCAGCTCAAAAAGTCTTTTCTCGCCACTCTGCTGAATTACTCCTGAATCAAGTCTTGAAGAATCAAGACTTGATTCTTCAAGACTCGATTCAGACATTAATGCTTCAGATAAGTATTGCATGGCTATGCCCCCACAGCTAGGTTAAATGTTCCTCTTCAGTGTGCCCGATGTCCTGTAACGCAGCACATGCCACCATATACAGTCATCTCTTAACTTCTTCCCAGGAGCCCCATATTCTCAACCATGGACTCTTGCCCAGAGCAACACCTGTCACCCACACATCTAACACATCTAACACATCTAACACAGTTTCTGGCACACAGAAATAATAATAAAAAAAAGCTTACTAAATGAGCTGAATGGTCACAACATAGAATACTGCCAAAATGCATCGCATTAATTTGGTGCCTAAAGCACCCAATGATTGATTAGAATGTCAATTGGTGAAGAAAGCCACTGTATAAATATGACAAAGTAGTTTTGATCTAGAAACATCCTCACTTTGAGAGTACTCATGTGGGTATGTTTAACTTACATATTTGTAAAGATAATAGTTAAAATAATTCCATATAGTTATAGCATTGGAAGGGTACTCAAGATAGAAATGATGAAAGTGACCCTCTCAGCAGTCCTATCTTTCAACTCTCCTCACAAGCTCTAGCTTTCTTTTCTTCAAACTAAAGGTTTGCAAACTTTGTTACACACCAAAATTACCAGGGAAGCTTCTGCAAGAAACTGCAGATTCCCCAGTCCTCCAGCCTGAGGATTTGGATTCAGATGGCCATGATAGTCCTCATTTGGAATTTTAAACAAGCTCCACAGGTGTTTCTGATATACTTTTCTGTTTGGGGAACTTTGGGTTTGTGTGTGTGTGTGTGTGTGTGTGTGTGTGTGTGTGTGTTACTGGGAATTGAACCCAGGAGCATTCTACCTTTGAGCTACACCCCCAGCCCTTTTTATTATTTTTGTTTGGAAACAGGGTCTTGCTGGGTGGCTGAAAGCCTCGCTATGGAGTTGCTGAGGCTGTCCTTGAACTCGCTATCCTCCTGTCTCCGCCTGGTTAAATATTATATTGCAGTCCATCCATATTCTCCAGATGGAGATAAAACTTCCGTCAAGAATTGGGGAAGTATCAATTTATATCTGGAAAACCGACTTCCATTTTTCTTTTCCTTTCTATGAACAGCCAGCTTGCATTTGGGGAAGGGGAGAGTCCAAATATTGATGTTTTCTTGCCGATTTGTTATGAAGACGAATGAACCCTGTGTGTTCTTGTTTGTGGAATCCAGAAACTCCCAACTGTCGAGCAGGTGTGCTATGCCACCCATAACCCCCCAACACACACACACACACATGCACACTTTACATTTTTTTTAAAGAGCTGAGTCCAGGGCACATCTGTTCCTCCCAGGAATACAGTCGCAGCTTACCTTCGCTCCCTGAAGTGAAGTACTCCTGGACGAACTCGTAGAGGCCGATCCTGAGAGAGGCGGAGCTTATTTGCCTCTGCAGGCCGGCGGGCAGCCCGCTGTACAGTTTCACTGGCCCTTCGGTTTTGGCCAGAGTGATGATGGTTCCCAGCACCCCTTTATACTTAATAGTAGTGGGGAATTCGCCTTGGATCTGGAAGTGAGAAAGGGGCCGGTGAGTCAGGGGGTCCTACCTGGAGAGGACCAAAGCAGACTGGCATCGGCCTGTTGGGTTTGGAGAACCCTCAATCCAAGGCTTTCCCCTTTGGGTCTGTATGTTCAGTTTCCCATCATGGCGACCTCCTTCCCACCCCCACCCCTTATGTGTGTATGTCTATATGTCTCTATACATATATGGGGTGGAGCTGTCTACATGCACATTCTAACCCCCCCCCCCCAGAACTCTCCAGAACCCCTTAGGCAGCAGGTTGGGAAGGTTGTCCTGCAGAATCAAAGAAAAAAGGGGAAAGCGCCTGGCTTCTCGGCCTTCGCTCTCAGAGCAGTTAGAGCACCCTGGCTTTGGAGGGCTTGACCGTAGTCGCCTTCTCCGCAGCATCCCTGGTCCTCCTGCTTCTTCCGTTAATCCCAGGAAAGGTCCCATTCTCACACCCTACAACATCGCGTCCTGGGACAGAGCTAAGCTGTCTTCGAAGGTGGCCCCCTGCCCTCCCTCACTGAAAGGGCGGTTCAATCAAATCCGGGCATGCAACCGCGGTCCCCTCCCCTCCCCGGGACGCCTCGCCATCCGCACCCGCTCCTCACCTGCAGCCGGACTTTGGCGGTGTCCAGAGGGAAGGTGATCACGTCCGCCAAGCAGGCGGCCACTCCGGCCGAGAAGATGTTGACCTTCATGGAGGGGTGCTCCTGCGGGGCTGCCGGGCCCACCATCTTCGCTCAGGGAGTCGAGCGAGGCGTCGGTTCCGGAGTCGGCAGGCTCGTGCCCGCGAGCTGGGTGGAAGATCCTGCCCCGGTCCCTCCACTCCGGCCCCGCAGGCGGCGGGCCGCTGTCCCTGACTTCGGGGACTCCACGGGGCGCGGCGGCGCAGAGGTGGCAGCTGCGGAGTCCCCGCGCCGTGCCAGAGGACCTGCTGCGCCCGGACGGAGCGCACCGCGGCGCCCTGCCTTCCGCGGGCGCCTATATAGCCGGCCCGACACCTGGGCGTGGGGACCGCCAGGGGCGTGCCCGGGGTGTGCCGGGGTGCCGTGCCTCCCACCCCGTCCTCGCTCAGCGCCTGCCAGGTCGCCCTCCACTCCCCAAAGCCCCCGCCCGCACCTCGCGGTGTGCGCCAAGCTCCGGCGTCCCTCCACCCCAGGCACGCAGCCCCGCACGCGGGCACCTTCTGTCACTTTTTGGCTGTGGCGGGAAGCAGGTGGGGCATCCCCCCAAACAAGGGCGATCTCAGAGATCCTGCTAAAAGGTCCCGTCGACCTGCCCCCTCCCCCGTTCCTCCCCAGGAGGCAAGAGGAGGGTGCTGTCCCGTCGTCGGGTTCCTCTGATTCCCCAGGCTCCTTGCAGGCACTTTGCAAAGTTCTCTGCTTCCCGTTCCTCTCCTTTTAACTCTACATCTTCCTTCCTTACTTTTTCAACCTCCAAAATCAGTCTCGGGAAAATCCCATGCAAAAATTAAGAATACCCTAACTTTGAAAAGAAAGTGTGTTCTTCCATGTGATAACCTTTTGTAGGAAAATTTCAAGTGAGATCTTAGACACACTAGCAAGCAGACAGTAAATTACCCCAGCGTTGTACAAAATGAGATATCCCTTGCTTCTTTTAATTACATTTCTTAGGGAGGCAGGGGAAGGGACCCAGGCAACAGGAAGGTGACTTCGCTCCAGGTGAAGCTCTGCCACCACACCAGCTCTGCGACCCTGAGAAAGTCATCCTTCTCCCAGCCTTTGCTTCCTACTCTGTAAAATGAGGTTCCAGAGCTGTACCAGGTCCGAAATCCTGCTGCTATAATCCTGCATAAGTCGAACACTGTCATATGTATTTGTTGTGGGAGGAGGAATTTTTCATACCTCTATCTTTGTACAAAGATTTATTTTGAATGTTTGATCATTTTTTACAAATCTTTAAAAAAATTAAGTGGGAAATCATAAGAAACAGTAGAAAGAAAAATATAAGGAGAAGGAGATAGGCCCATTTTCCAGGACCTCTCAGATAGATCAAAGATTCTTTGGCTATTACCGGCATCCACACTCAGCTGTCTAGGACCTGCTGGTACTCAACACTGAACTAAGCCCCAAAATAGAGTGAATGGAATCAGTCATCTCCTCCAGGAGCAGAACAAATAAGACATAGAGTTCCTAGAGAATACTTCCCAAATCCATGAGAGGATCAAGCCCCAACCAAGATAGGTTGGGTCTTGACCATTGTCAAGTTTGGAATATATGTCCAGAGACCAAAACAAAGAAAAGCCTATCAGATGTGCTTCAAACATTCTTGGAGAGAAACATATGGAGGGAAACTATGGTGGAGTTATGGAGTCCAGGCTGATGGCTGAGCAGGGATGGAGAATGTTCAGTGTGGTCCTCTGGCTGAAATGTAAGAGTGGCGCTGTTCCTTGCTAACGCCAGTGGACCTCAACCTCAACTGGCCATCCCCAACTCTCACCCACACCTCACCCCTGAATCTTTCACAGTTCGATCTGAAGTGGTTTTAAAAGATAATTACAAATTCATGACATTCCTCCTATTGAAAAAAAATTGAGGGTCCATGTCCCATCCCCTTGCATCTAGCAGGTTCATGCATGCTTTGACCAAAAGATCAGGACAGAACTGAGGCTAAGTGGCTTCCAAGGCTGGATCATAAAAGTCCATACAGCTTCGGCCTTATTCACTGGAACACTTGCTCTCAGAGGTCTGGGTCACTGTAAGAATCAAATGTCACCGAGGCTGTCAGACTGGAGAGCCATGTAGACATTTCTATCCCTCCCTACCAGAGCACCTGACATTTAAGAGTAGCTATCGCATACCCTCCAGACAAGCCCACCTGCCAGCCACCAACTTATCTCTGTCCATGTCATCAGAACAGAAGAATCACCCTGCCAAGCCCTGCCCAAATTCCTGACCTATAAGTGTGAGAGATATAATCAAATGGTTGTTGTCTTAAGGTAGTACCAGACAACCAGAACACCACCTTCATTTATTTGCAAGTTAGGAGTGGCACATGCGCTCTCTCTCTCTCTCTCTCTCTCTCTCTCTCTGCCCCTTCCTCCAACCCCACCTCACAATGAGGAGTTGGATGCAGTGGGTGGGTGTAGAGGTTTTGGAGTTGACTCTAAAAGGAGGTCACGGTATATTTGTAAATAAGAAGCAAGATGCACTAACAGTGTTTTTTGTTTCCATATTTCAAAGGCAAAGAATGACAAACAAGAGGAGAGGGAGAAAGGAGAACTATTAGAAGGGGAAGAAATAAAAGACGGCTCTGTTATAAAATAAGAAAGGTCATAAAGTCCACAGTTCAGGTGTGGACAGGTAGGGAGAGAGGATCTGAGACAAGATGAAGGGGCTGATTGACATGAGACTGTAAGGAAGGATGGCAGCACGGCCTCCTGGAATATTAATATTGGGCTAGACATAGTCAGTTGAGACTTCTGCAGGAGATAGTTCAGTTCAGATCAGTGGTGACTGATGTTCTGGGTACCGTGCTGGCTGCAAAGGATCAGAGGAGAAGCAGAACTCAAAACCTCAGGAAAGGAGTCCCTGCGAGGTCATAGAAGTTCACGACAGAAAGTGGCTCTGGATTCCAAGGAGCTGGTTGACCTCATGGCCTCCGAGAAGCTGTGGGAAGTAGGAGAAACTGTGCCTCAGGTTAGAGAAAGCAGTAGGGGAGAGGGTGGCATCCCCAAAGGGTCAGATTTCTGCTCTTCTGGCACAAAGGAGTAGAGAGGTAAAGAAGAGTGCAGTGTGGGCAAAGGTGACTGGCTTCCGTGACGTAGCAGAGGAGTGGCAGCAAGTCGCCACTGTGCGCAGTCCCCAAAAGCATTTGCTCCAATTGTGGTCAATCAGGAATCAGGGGACAGGATGGGCTCATCTTAAATATAGAAGCATAATGTCGCTTTGCATTTCAATGGGCTTCCCTACTCTTCCACATGGTGTACATGATGCACATAATCCTCATTGACCTATGAAGTATTTTTCTATTTCATGCACTTTACAAACACTTATAGTGCATCGCACAAGTGCCAAATGCTGTTCTTAAGACTTAACACATCTAGTTCTCACTGCAGTCCTCTGCGTTACAGACTATTATTATCCCCAGAGACTCAGAGGCATTAAGTAACTTCTCCTAGGTCACATAACCAGTAGATGGTGCACTGAGTATCTGCCTGACCTCCAGACTCAGCTACTACATGAGATCCCAACTGCCTGCCCAGAGCCCGGCTGGTGGCACACGCCTGTAATCCCTGTACTTGGGAGGCTGAGACAGGAGGATCTCAGGTTTGAGGACAGCCTCAGCAACTTAGCAAGACTCTCAGCAACCTAGCAAGACCCTGTTTCAAAATAAAAAATAAAAAGGGCTGAGGGGTATAGCTCAGAGGTAGGCTGCGTCTGGATTCAACCCCCAACACCAAAAATAACACAAAACAAAACAAAAACCCCCAAAAAACAAAAACAAAAACAAACAACTGCCTGCCCAGTATATTATATTATGACCTGATACTGTCTGGTGATTTGAAGGTGTATATTGACTAGCTATCCTGATATGTTTTTCAATAATCATATCAAAGGCTAGAAAAATCACATGAGATAAATATGTATATTTATATATTAAATATATGTTTATATATTTATATTTATTTTATAAATATATATATTTACATATATACATACATACATATATATCTGAGATTGTCTGGTTCATATGAAATACATATATGCTTTACTTGGTTTGTTTATATTACTAAGGGACTCACAATGACAACAGTGAACATTACAACCTTTTAGTTAGTTAGTTTGTTTGTTTGTTTTGCAGTACTACTGGGAATGGAACCCAGGGACATTCTACCTCCAAGCTACACTTCCAGCTCTATTTTTTATTCTTTATTTTGAAACAGGGTCTCACTGAGTTGCGGAGGGCCTCACTAAGTAGCTGAGGCTGGCCGCGAACCCGGATCCTCCTGTCTCAGCATCCCAAGTACTGGGATTACAAGCATGCACCACCATGCCCAGCTTACAACCTTTTAGTTTGAAAAGCAGTTTCTTTTCATCTTCAGTAGAACCCGAAGGGATAGGTAAAGTGACATGTGAGATTCAGAAAAAAAAATGCGATTTATAGGGATCGAGGCCATTGGAGGGGCCAGAGGATGATAAAGGAAGAGATGACTTGGAGAACGGGACATAACTGTCGTCAGATACTTGAAGGTATACCTGGTGGACAGGGCTAGATTTGTTCTGCACAGGATTAAGGCAAAAAATTAGTGCTGAAGAGTGGAAGGCACAGGCAGGCAGGTATTTGATAAGTGTGAAATATGGCCTAATGGTCTAGGCAGCCTGGAGATGGACTAGGATGCTATCCAGTGTCAGGAGTCCTCCATCCCTCAGGTACTGAATTTCAGGCCGTGTGGTATAATATTAATTCACAGCATTAGATGTATTGTGCCCTAAACATAGTTTTGACTCTGCATTTGCTATCTATGTGATTCAAGCAACTTCTTTAACATTTTTTTTTTTTTTTGTGGTACCGGGGATTGAACGCAGGGGCATTCTACCTCCGCGCTATGCCCCCGGCCCTATTTTTTTTATAGTTTACTTTGAGACCGGGTCTCACGAAGTTGCGGAGGGCCTCACTAAGTAGAAAGAGAGAGAGAGACAGGGACAGAGAGAGAGAGAGAGAGAGAGCTGAGGCTGGCCGCGAACCGGGATCCTCCCGTCTCCGCCTCCCAAAGTACTGGGATTACAAGCGTGTGCCACCACGCCCGGCCTTCTTTAACCTTTTGAGGTTTCTTTTTTCCTGCCTGTAAAATGGGAGCAGTTATCACAATTAGGGCGATATTTGAGGGTACAATTAAAGAATACTAGTAAACCCTAGCATTATACCTAGCGTGGCACCTGGAGAGGGGATAATAAATAATCATTACATCTTTTATTAATACAGTTTGATGACCATTTTGCACTCTGTTGTAGGGAACCTTAATAGGGAACCAAGGGTTTCACCAAAAGACGTGAAAGGTTCCTTCGCGCCCTCAGATCCTACGAGCCCTACAGAGTGGATGCTGTGACCCACTCTGCTACGCAGTTATTACATAGGTGACGCAGGCCAGTCTCCCAGATCTCTTTTTACTGAGAAAAACCAGGAGTGACATGAGGGTGAACTGGGGACATTCCAGCTGAGAGTCAGCCTCACGGCTCCTGGGTCCAGCGACTGCCGGACCCCTGTTCAGATGAGGCCACAGTTGTCAGGTGAGAGGTCACAGGCGTGCTGTAGGGCCCTCTGCTTCCATTGTCCCTCCTTTCATGTCTCCCAGAAAAATGGAAATTGTGGCATTGCTGCGTCCTGTCTGGCAGTGAGAACTTGGTGAAAGGTGAAAGATTGCAGCCTGGGTGTGGCCATGAGGGACACTGGGGGAAGGAGCAAAGACGAACCCAATGTGACATTGCAAGAGCTCTTTGGGGTGAGTGGCTTGTTTGCCTATTTTCAAGCAGTGGGTGGAAGTCGGGGGACCACCAGGAGGTCTTTTCAGCCGGGACCCTGCCTCTGGGAACAAACCCGGCAGGCCCCCTGTGGCCAGCTATTGATCAGGATGAGGCTCAGACACCAGGAAATAGATGGATCTTATTTCATCTATGGCACGACGGAACAGGGCAAAAATAAAGAAATCACCACCTTGACCAGTTTTACTTTGTTGCTTGAGCTTCTTGTGTGGGTGGCAGGTAATGGGGAGCTCCCTAGAGGGAGCTCAGAGTCCCCACATCTGAGCTGCCCAGGGCACTGTGGTTGAAGGAAAAGTGGAGAGAAAAGCCATAATGTGCAAATACATTCGTGTGCTTAAAATTCTGTAAAAGCTCTTTCTCTGTCCATTTACTTATGTGGAAACATTTATGTAACTGATATAAAATGACTGAATCTTGCAGACAAGAGAATAAAGCTATCTATCTATCTATCTATCTATCTATCCTTTTTGTTTGTTTTTTGGTGCTGGGGATTGAACCCAGGGGCATCTTACCTCTGAGCTGCACCCCTAGTCATTTTTATTGTGAAACAGGATCTCACAAAGGTGCTGAAGGCCTCGCTAAGTTATTGAGACTAGCTTTGATCCTGTGATCCTCCTGTTTCAGCCTCCCAAGTACTGGGATTATAGGTGTGCACCACCACACCTGGCTCCTTTCTATATATTGCTGAATTCTACAAGACCTTTAAAGAGGAAGTAAGTCTGATGTTCCTTAAATTATTTCAGGAAATAGAAAGAGATGGAATATTCCCGAACTCATTCTACAAACCCAGTATCACCTTGACACCAAAACTTAATAAAGAAGCCTCAAGGAAAGAAAATTATAGACCAATATACAATTATTGTCCTTTGAATAAGTTCCTGGCTGAGTGTCATAATAAAACAGATCACAGCCGGGCATGGTGGTGCATGCTTGTAATCTCAGTACTTGGGAAGCTGAGACAGGAGGACCGCAGGTTCGGGGCCAGCAACTTGGGCCCTCTGCAATTTAGTGAGACCCTGTTTCAAAATTAAAAAAAAGAATAAAATAGGGTTGTGGGTGTATCTCAGAAGTAGAATGCCCCTGGGTTCCATCCCCAGTGCCACACACACACACACACACACACACACACACACACACACACAAAGTAAAGAAAGAAAGAAAACAAAAAAGAAGACATCACAGGAGCTGTCCCTTGACATTATGCTCTCTTCCACGTTTTGGGGCCTTTGTTCTTTTAGGGTGTGCACTCTTTGTTGAGATCTTTGCTAGAGGCACCCTTGTTCAGTATTTCTTGGTAGAATATGAAGGGGGTTGGTATTTGAGGTATCTCTCCATTGGGCAGACATCCTTGGAGTCGTTGTTTATTCAATAAATGTCCAGCGCCACACACATTTATTGAGTACCCCCTGGATCCATTGTGCTAAAGCCTGGGGAGATGGGCACCTTAACAGGTGATTACTATCCTAGGTGGTAAGTACAGTCTTACACGTGTATTCGGGTGGTGTTCAGGGCGGGCGTCAAATAAGAGGATTACCTGCCCCCCACTTTGGGCATTTAGGAGGCTTCCTGAAGAAGGTAAAGATGGACCCAAGTCTTGAGGAGCAAGAAAGACTTACCCAGGCATGAGAAGTGGGGAGCGAGGTCATGCCTGACAGATGAGACAGCATAGCCAAGACATGGGGTCAAAGACCAACACTCTAAGATTGAGTAAATAAAGGCTTGTTGCTATTTCTAGGCAAGGCAGGAGAAAACAAGAGATAAGATTTGAGCCTCAGAAGTCAGGGTGAATCCAGAGGATTTGACCCTATACTCTCATAAGTAGTGAGGAGGCTTTAAATAGGGGAGTGAGAACGTTAATTTTATGTTTTGGGTAGATGTATGTGGTTTGGGGATGGAAGTCTTGAGGGCTGAGAGGGAGAATCTGCCCCATGCACCTCTGCTAGCTGCTGGGAGTTTGCTGGCAATCTTTGGACTTTTAGGGGACTTTTTTTTATCAGACTTTTAGGGGACTGCTGGACACTGGGTCTGAATTGACGTTGATCCCAGGAGATCCAAAACGTCAATGTGGTCCTCCAGTCAAAGTAGGTGCTTATGGAGGTCAGGTGAACCAAGGTGTTCTAGCCAAGGTCTGACTCACAGTGGGTACAGTGGGTCCCCGTACTCATCCTGTGGTTATCTCCCCAGTCCCTGAATGTATAATTGGTATAGACATACTCAGTACTTGGCAGAACCCCCACATTGGTTCTCTAGTCTGTGGAGTCAGGGCTATTATGGTGAGAAGGGCTAAATGGAAGCCATTAGAGCTACCTCTCCCTGGGAAAATAGTGAATCAAAAACAATATCACATACCTGGAGGGATTGCAGAGAGTAGTGCCACCATTAAGGACTTGAAAGATGCAGGGTTGGTGGTTCCCACCACATCCCCATTTAACTCTCCTATTTGGCCTGTGCAGAAGACAGATGGAACTTGGAGAATGACAGTTGATTATCGTAAACTTAACCAAGTAGTGACTCCAATTGCAGCTGCTGTACCAGATGTGGTTTCCTTGTTAGAGCAGATTAACACATCTCCTGGTACCTGGTATGCAGTTATTGATTTGGCCAATGTCTTTTTCTCCATACCTATTCATAAGGACCACCAGAAGCAATTTGCCTTCAGCTGGCAAGGCCAGCAGTATACCTTCACTGTCCTACCCCAGGGGTATATCAACTCTCCAGTCCTGTGTCATAATTTAGTTCGCAGAGATATTGATAGACTTTCTCTTCCGCAAGGTATTACAGTGGTCGATTACATTGATGACATTATGTTGATTGGGCCAAGTGAGCAAGAGGTAGCAACCACTTTGGACTTGTTAGTGAAGCATTTGCATACCAGGGGATGGGAAATAAACCCAACTAAAATCCAAAGGCCTTCTACCTCAGTGAAATTTCTAGGAGTCCAGTGGTGTGGGGCATGCCGAGATATTCCTTCTAAAGTAAAGGATAAGCTGTTACATCTGGCCCCTCCCACAACTAAGAAAGAGGCACAACGTCTGGTGGGCCTGTTTGGCTTTTGGAGGTAACACATTCCTCACTTGGGTGTGCTACTCCGGCCTATCTACCGAGTGACTCGAGAAGCTGCTAGTTTTGAGTGGGGCCCAGAACAGGAACAGGCTTTGCAGCAGGTTCAAGCTGCTGTGCAGGTGGCTCTGCCACTTGGGCTCCATGATCCAGCAGACCCTATGGTACTAGAGGTATCAGTTGCAGATAGAGATGCTGTCTGGAGCCTTTGGCAAGCCCCCATGGGTGAATTGCAGATAAGGCCCTTGGGATTTTGGAGCAAGGCCCTGCCATCATCCGCAGACAATTACTCTCTCTTTGAGAAGCAGCTCTTGGCTTGCTACTGGGCCTTAGTGGAAACTGAACGCTTAACCATGAGCCACCAGGTTACCATGAGACCTGAGCTGCCCATCTGTCTGATCCATCAAGCCACAAAGTTGGACGTGCACAGCAGCAGTCCATTATCAAGTGGAAATGGTACATACGTGATAGGGCCCGAGCAGGTCCTGAAGGTACAAGCAAATTACATGATGAAGTGGCCCAGATGCCCGTGGGTCCTACTTCTGTTAGTGTGCCTTCTGTCCCCCAGTGTGAACCTATGGCCTCATGGGGTGTACCATATGATCAGTTGACAGAAGAAGAGAAAGCTCGAGCTTGGTTTACAGATGGTGCTGCACGATATGCATGCACTACCCAAAAATGGACAGCGGCAGCCCTGCAGCCCCTCTCTGGGACATCCCTGAAGGACAGTGGTGAAGGGAAATCTTCCCAGTGGGCAGAACTTCGTGCAGTGCACCTGGTTGTGCACTTTGCTTGGAAGGAAAAATGGCCAGATGTACGATTATATACTGATTCATGGGCTGTAGCCAATGGTTTGGCTGGATGGTCTGGGACT